>BROJ01000365.1:0-17669 GCA_026008555.1 Fistulifera pelliculosa
AAGAGAAAAGAAGCTTCCGGCGTCACTGCATCATCAAAAGTAATTGTAATGAATTGAGGAATCTGCGAGGTCGGAATTGTGTCACTAAAGGGAAGACGAGAAAAGGAAAGTTATCTAGGACCTGCGTAGCGACGTGTGTGAGAAGGCCGGTTGTTTTACGAGAGCAACTTGCATGTAGTCAAAAGACGAACGAACAATACAGAACGCAAACGTTAACAAATCTTTACCTGCTGACTGCAAGCAAGGTTTCCCGCAATTGCGAGAAACACGCAATAATATAAACGTTTGATTATTGTCATCGTCATTTCTTTTGAACAATAATGCTATGCCTTGCAATGGAAATGAATGCAGATGAATGCAATTACCACGAAAAACGAAAACGATGAAGGAACAGGAATTTTCGACACGTCGACTTACTGGTACATAGTACATAGAGAATGACACTTTACCTTAAATTTCACACGTAAGAAGGTATAGCAAATAGCAATATTTAAGCCTTTTCGAGTTTCGAGTCACGAGTCTCCGAGAAATTTATCCATTGTGTAACAGCAGTAAACAGCGGTTCTCATTTCCTGTATTTCATTCACGCAAAAGAAGAAAAACAATTAAGCCCGAAGACGCCTCTACCCTCTACAGTACCATACTGTACTGGTAGTCTACCGAATTGCCATTCGAAGAATGAATCATGAATCATTACTCAATCATGAATCATGACTGTCTGTCTGTGCAAGTGGCCTCAGAATTCAAAATCCGGAGCTCGGACTAATTGGTAGGCTGACGGCTGACTGCTGACTGCTGACTGCCTGTGCCTCTGTGCTCTGTGCGGAGTGCGGACGCGTCAGCAAGTCCAGCAAATAGCAAATAGCAGCAAACTGCCAGCAGCGTTTTAGAAATCGGAAATCCGGTATCGGCACCAGAATTATTTTTGTCGCTCTTCCCCAGAGTTCTAGTTCTAAAAGTCATAAGTAGAAATAAACTTTCCAATCCCGTAATTCGGAAGCCGAAACTCGGTCAAATACAAATGTCATTCCGAGCGTACATAGTACATTTTTTGTCAGATGACTGCTCTGGTCACAGACGTCAGAACTGAAACGTCAGCAAAGGTTCCATTTTTATACTTGTCCCTTTTTTCACCCCACGTAGATCTACCAGTAGAGTAGAGGTAGCATTAGATTGTTACCTTGTTACAGATAGGGCTTACTGTTGAAAAGATCTAAGCCCTTCGTACCACCTATGTTTCTGATGGTAATTACAAGTACAGTAAATCTCACAGAAACAGATGATGGAAGACCGAAGACTGACAACCGAAACGGGAAAACCTAAAACTCCGAATGAAACGGATCCTTTGTTTTACACGATGTTTGATTTGTTCCGACACAACTTTTTTCGTGTTGTTTCTCCTCACGTTTTTGGTTTCCTTCACCGTACAAATTAATAGCTACCTTCAACGATAAATTTATTAAAATGATGGTGACGGCATCCAACTCCGGTGCCAACTTTCTCGACGAGTACCCCATTCTCCTCCCGAGCACAATGCTGGACGTCGACAATAGCAACGGGGCTCTTGGGCATGTGCCGGTCTATTCATACCAAACGGAACCTCACACTGCTTCATATACTGAAACGCAGCATAACGCAAATATGCATGGGGCTATGATAGGTTCTCACTTACCGATGTTCTCGTCAGCTGCATACCACGCCTCAGGAACCGAACCGTATAAATTTTCATTCAACTCTCAAGAAATAAACCCGTTTTCTATAGTGTCTGCATTATCCGAGACGCAATGTGTGGCTAAACAAACACTTTCAAGTCGAACAAATCCCAGTCAAACCGAACTGATGGAAGAACAAGGAAACGTTGCGCCACCTACGATCATCGATATTGTGTGCTCACGTGGAAAGCGCTACTTTCGTCACCCTGGCAACCAGCGCTTTCGTCAGATTATACATCAGTCCGTTCAAGAATACATCGTCGCTGAAACAAGAATGGACAAGTCTATTGTTATCGACTCTATCATTGACTCTGTGCGGGCCCAGGATGAATCTCGGCTTGTACGGTTCATGAAATTTCATTGCAAGTCGAATACCTGGAGTGAATTGCCACTCGAGCAAATCCGAGATAAAGTCAGCCATGCCCTTCGCGATGCAATGGGCGGTTTGGATCGAAAGAAGAGTCCAACCTTTTGAGGTCGGTGACCAGGTGGTTTTTGCTTGTATAGCGGTAATTTGATACTATAGGATTTTTGAATCTTCTTTTTTCGAGTAACTGCGATTGCGATTGATAAATCCGTATAATTATAGCCTCGACTACCGGTAGCTTGCTTTCACGAGACAAAAACCAATCACGAACGCGCTGCATCAATGCGGATATCATCTTTGTGCTAAAGCCATTGCGCATTAGACTATGGCGAAATAGAAGAAAACATTATCAACATAGCGCACAATAACCCGCTCTCTCGACAAAAAACAAGCACACTTTCAATCATTCGTGGAGTGACTTAATGAGCTTTAATTATTCGGATTGCGATATTTGTTTACTCTTCATCTTCACCAACGTTGCGAGTGTAAATTTGCTGTGCTCGAGACAACAATACGGGGCGAATTTTTCCTTCCTCTGCCAAGTCACGAAGAGCTCGTCGGGCCAAACCTCCGTTCACCTTTAGCTTCTCAACTACAGCAGAAACAGTGATAAGCTTCATCTTAGGAACTTCCTCGTGTAAGCGGTCAAACTGCTCCTTTGAAAGAAGGACTTTGTTGTCTACCTTATCACGGGCCTTTCCTTGGACCACTTCTTTTCTTTCCCTTACCACCGGCCATGGCGGCGGCCATTTTTGTTCTTTCGATTTCTGCTGGACTTTTGGCGGCTATACAAAGAGAAACAGAGAGAACTGATGAGAAACAAAGAAAAATTGCATTTGAAAGACATGAATGCGCAGCTTGCAGTGGTGCAGTCTCTGACACTTCTTATTTAATCACTATGTTGAATATATCCTTTTCAAAGACCCTGAGCAATCCTTCACTCACCATTGTAGCTAATTACTTATTCAATCGATCAATACAACGACACGATCTTCACTACAAGAACGAAGGTTGATGATTGCGCTGCTTCGTTGATGAGTCGCGCAGCCGGAGAAACGAGGCGGATGACAGTGAAGTAAGGCGGTAGGCGGTAAGGGTGTCACGAGTATATTTAGTCACGATGTCTATGAGATCGGTTCGGTCCCGGTGCGTCGTTAGGTAGTACGCACGATTGCCAAAGTGGATGATGATGACCTCATGATTACGTCACTCTGAAATGTCCGACACCGCAGCGCGGAGTTTTGAAGGGCCTATTCTGCACTGTTCGGATTTGTAGCAGCACAGTAGAAAATTGTGTAGCATTGGTTGATATCTTTGATCGCTCTTGTCGATCCGGCGAGATGTACGGTACGGTACCTGGTACGTGAAACTAGCTTGGGATGAAATCCTAATTGATGTAGCTTTGAAAGGTAATGGTATGCTGTTATAGTAAAAATAGGTTAAATAATACGTAGATATACTGTCAGTCTGCTCATTCGAGCAGCTTCTCCAAGAGATATCCTAACTGAGCATCGTCTTGAATATCCGGCTCCACGGAGGCAGTAGGGTCCCAGTCCTGAACAAAGTCGTTGATGTTCGACTCTGAGAATCCATCCATGAAAAGCTCATCCAATGCTTCGTCGAATATGCGATCCGTTAGACGGCCATACTCCGCTTCGGGCCTTGGTGTCTCAAAGAGCATGTTGATCGGAAGAGCCTCGTACTGTTGCAAAGACATAGGATCAAACATTTGGTTCTGCGATTGATGAGAGATTGGTTGCTGGTAGCTACCTTCCGTTCCGTACGATCCTCTTCATCCGAATGCTGAGGAGTGACTCGAACAGGAGCCATGGTGTAAAAGTCGGGTTCATTTTCAGGGGACGAAGCAGCTTTGAACATGGTTCCCTTTACCTTGGTACGTTGCATTCGTGCACAAAGATTGATTTTGCCTCGAAGGAATAGTTCGTGGTAGTAACCACCTGCATCAGCTCCTCGTGTGAGCCGAGAAAAGCCATACAGATTGAGCTGACGTTGAAAGCTCGTGAGTTTGGACTGTCGGAAATAACGCGGCATTACGTAATCGACAAATTCCTGCGGCTGGTGAATGACAAAGCACCTTCCGTGTGGCTGCCAGGAGATGACATGAGCGAGCCCGTCGACTTCGACCTGGTCCAGGACGGCATGAAGCTTGTTGGGAAAGGGAACTGCAACACCTCCGCGGCGGCGTTCATGCTCTTCGTCTACAGCATAGTCGCCATCATTCGCGTGATCGTGGTAGTTGTGAACCACAAAGTGCCTGTCGTGCATCTTTGCAGTCTTGCCCGGCTTCTGGGGCTTGCGGCGGCGCTTGGGGCGCGACTTTTCGACATTGGGTTGCTGGTAGCAGGACTCGACACTCTGCTGTTGCGGGTAGTCCGAAGGCTTCTGCACGCCTGTGGGGACAGTTGAGGGAAATCTCCGGCTAGGAGACGCTGGGCTAAGGATCCTGCATTGAGGACCTGATCTTGGTCAAAGAGACCGCAGGAACGCGGCGGTGGGTTGTATTGGTGACGCACATGGTCAAAAGGTTTGCGTTGTGTTGGTGTAATTTTGGAAACTATGCGAGAAAATAGCGCAGTCCTCCTTTGCATTTCCACGTTCAAATTCCTACGGCCTTTTACGAGGTGGAACGTCTCCTTCTTACATTCTTGGAGATACTCAACGCGCTAACGGCAAATCAGGCGAACGAAAGTTGTCTACATTTTACTGTACGTTCGAGCATTTTTCGGGCTTTATCCGGATGTTTAATCATGACTTCTACACAATAGATAATAGTGGGAAAGGTCTTTCTGAAAGAACAACACAAATGCGAACTTCAAGCTTCACGGACACACAGGCCCACGGTGTA
The DNA here is from genome assembly GCA_026008555.1 of Fistulifera pelliculosa. NCBI lineage: Eukaryota > Bacillariophyta > Bacillariophyceae > Naviculales > Stauroneidaceae > Fistulifera > Fistulifera pelliculosa. The sequence continues at coordinate 4,946 of BROJ01000365.1, forward strand.
GAGTCTCACTTGACAATTTCTTTCTCTCACCGAGAGTGAACAATTCCTTCAAATTCGTCGTCATTCTTCGTCTGTTTCTCCGGCCAAATACAACTTCACTTCATAACCGCAAACGATTACAATACCGCCAAGAGTGAAGAGCGTCATCGCGTTTCGTCACGCAGCAGGCCATCGTCCGTTTCTTTTCGCCCTCTGTTCCTTGGCTATTGTTTCATTGCATCTTTTCAGTGGCTGTGCAGCTCTCATACAAATGGGAGGGCTACAGGCAAGAATCGAGCGCTGGAGTGACGACTGAGTGAGGAAGACGTATCGCTCGATAGGAAACGTTCAACGACAAGGCTGTTGTGAAAGAATGTCAAACTAATCATGCTATCGAACGTAACAAGCTTGTTTCTCGCATGGTAGTCACAGAGAAGGCGGCTAACAAACACCCAAAGTTCCGAGCAGTCGCCACCACCAATAACAGAGGCTTTTATCCCTATCGACTGGCCAGAAGCTCTTTTTTGTCGTTGCTTGTCTTAAGCTGCTCACTGTCGCGAAAGGAATCGTCCTGCTTTGTTGCCGGCTGCCGATGTGCCACAGAATTGCGGCGTCATATCAACTGGAAATGGGCCAAGCTGCTGAATTCGCAAGGGGCCATCCTGCAGTTGCATCAGCGCACCGGTCGGGTACCGTGCCAAACGACGAAAGCTGCTGTTCAGCTTTGATGTTGGGACTGCCTGTTAACTAGTTCGCAACCAATTGTGCTCTGTGAGCTAGAATGAGGATGTGAATCGTTCCGACGAGTAACCAACACGAAGTATGTCGAAAATGTGGAAACGAACTTATACCGTCGCAAATGGAATCATCGCAACGCTTGATTGATGCAATCAGAAACGAAACGACAATCTACGAAAGAACCGAAACGGAGATATTCACTTCGGGCACGTGTAGCTATAATGAAAGTGTTCAAGTTGCAGTTTGACGTATTTGACGACACCAGTACTCTGAAAGCAAAATGAAATTGCAGACCCCAAACGTCCACAAAAGTGAAAAGATGTAAATTTGGTTTCACCGTAGTCGGAGGACTTTGACAACAGAACAAAACATCCATCATTGATCTGGGTACGAAACGGAGGCTATTATCGACCGGCTGTAGGCGTAGACTACATGTCGGCGGATAGACTCACTGCTGCCGTAATTTACGAGCAAAATGCTGCCTAAATTAACCCTCCTTTCGGATAAATATACACCCGCTGGCCTATCATAGCTAGCGCTTCAAACTAGAGAATGCAGGTGTCTGATCCCCCTCGAATTAGTCTCTGTCTCGGTCTTCGATTAGATTGAGGAACGCAAACATATTCCTTCTTCAGTGCAGTTTCCAAAAATTGATAAGGGGCTGATAGCAACATATTGTTGTCTGAAAGCCATAGGAGGAGGACCGTGTTGAGTATGTTGAATCACATTCATTTTCTTACGACATTACATAATAGTAGCCAGAATGTCGTAGCGGCTTATCGAAGCAATGGTGCGACAACATCTCTATTTCCGACAATACAACCATAAGTACCGCTGCGTGTTGCACTGGCGAAGCGCACCCTTTTCGGCGATGCCCGTTGCCCGTGCAGCGTCGCATGAGATCGATCAATCGACAAGAATGAACAAATAGCGCATTGAACGTCTTTTGCAAGTCTCTTTATTCGTGTTCTTGTGATTCTCTACACTTGTTTCTTTCGTCAAAATGGACCGTGGGATGCTAGCACGCGCTACCGAAGGCACAGACGCCCCACGCCCGGTTATTTGTACAATGATTTGACTAAAGCGGCCTCGTCGAACCCCATGGCCTGTCAAGAAATGGCTCGTTACTTATCTAATCGATTGCAATCGAAGCAGAATCCGAATATTAAAGCGAAATGCTGCAAAGTCATTGCGAAATTAGCCGACGGAGTGCCTCGCAATCAATTTCGTCGTGCTGTTGCGCAAGATCCCTCTGCTGTAGGGGCTATTAAAGAGGCAATGAACTACCGCGGGCCGATGGATCCGGTGCGAGGAGATGAGCCGAATGCTAGAGTACGACAAGCAGCGAAAGAAGCTCTCGATGCTGTCTATAGAGAAGCTCCGACGGCTGAAGTTTCTGCGGTGCCTACGAGCAGTTATGGGCCGTCGCCGCACGATATGGGTGGTTATAGCAGTAGCAGTGCGGCGTATCCGGGAGGTCGACGCATGGAAGGAGTCGGGAATCCCATGTTTACGGATCCCCGTAACGATCCGCGTTTCAATGGGGCACAGCCGAGTTCGTTTAAAGAAGCTGTGCGCGAAGCAGGTGATGTATTGGTGGGCATGATCAAAGACCCTCTTGCGAGGAACATTCCTTCGGCGCCGCAAGTACATCATGCGCCTCGTCAAGGTCATTCGGGTGATTTACCAGGCTACAATCGTTCGCAGGTGAGTTCTGATGAGTAAATCTGTGATTTTATGTAGCTAATTGTGAATTGCTCCTCACTCCTTTGCTTTGCTCGTTATTAGGTCTACGGACGACCACCGCCGGGCGCTTTGGAACTGAGTCGGCAGACGGGAGGACAGTGGACCATGGCGTCGAATCGAGGACCGGGAGCTATCAACACGGAAGCGTCTGAGTATTCACGCAGTGCGAATTCGGGTGCCGTCGGTGGGTCTTGGGGCAGTGCGCCGGTGCAACAGCATTCGACGCCCAGTATCACCATCAACCACGCCAATCCATCTTATACCATGTCGGCTACTGCGCAAGCAGCCGTCTCAGACGGCTCGTACGAAACGAATTTGATTTTGGAATTGTGTCCTCCGGGTGGTCTCAAACCGGTGCCTCCGCCGGAAAAGTTGGCTGACTTTGCACGCAATTTGTCTTCGCTCAATGCGGACTTGATTTGTCCAGCTGTGTTGGATTGTTTGGAAGAAGGTCAGCCCTGGATCATTCGTGCCAAGGCATTGTGTGTCATGGAAGCTTGTATTCAGCACGGAACACTCTTGACGACGGGTCAGAATCCGTATCGCAACTTTTTCCATGCGTGTCATGAGGAGATTATTCCATTCAGCCAGCATCCACGCGCTGCTATTCATGACCCGGCGCGAAGAGTTCTACAATTGCTGGGTCTTCAGACACAAGCGACTCCAGCAACACCAGTGAGTCCACCGCCCATCGGGTCTGTTCCAGTGAATTTGCTGGATTTTGATCAAGGTCCGGAACCGGCGGCAGCCCCTCCTGTAGCAGCTCCGCCGGCAGCGAATCTATTCGGCGGAATGCAAATGAAAGCACCAGCGCCCGCGGCCGCACCACCGGCGCCTCAAGACACTGATTTGTTTGGTGGATTTGAGACTACTAGTAGTGCACCCGCGCCTGCTACGGAAACGACATCTTCGAATTTGTTGGGCGGATTTGAGACTAGCGCACCGGCTCCCGCTACTGTATCTACAACGTCGAGCATGTTTGCGCAAATGAATCTCAAAGAGAACGGTGTCAAGCCTAGTATGTCGGTCCCCGTAAGTACGGATATAGAAGACTTATTGGGCTCGGGTGGTAACGACACTGCAGGTGCTGCTCCTACGGCCAGTGCAACTGTCGCTGGCTCTGCCTTTAGTTTCATCAACAAGGAAAACACTACTTCTGATGCGACGACCAAGGAAGAATTAATTTCGCCGACCAACAATACCAGTACTACTACTAGTACCAATGGAGGTACCATCCTTGTTTGACCCACTCCAAAATGTGACTCCTCAAACCGCCCAACGTAAATCATGAGCCTATCCGCCGAGCAAATGCAAGCCATGGCATATCAACAAAACATGTGGATGCAACAGCAACAGCAAATGCAAATGGCCTTGATGATGCAACAGCAACGCGGCGGTTTGCCTCCTGGAATGGTTCTTCCTTTTGCTGGCATGCCCGTCATGAAACCAGCACCTCCGCGGACGCCCGTCCCGTACAAAAGGACGACAAGAAGTTTGACTTTGTCTTGGATGCCATGAAGACTGCCGGTAGTGGTCCTAAGAAGTAGTAGATAAAGGTAACATCAGAATAATAATATGATAATGATGCAAAGAATAACATTGTTAGTATCAGTACTATTACGACACAAGCACGAACCACGGATAGACAACTTACACACGACGTCCGTCCGTTGAGAAGGCGTTTCCATTGCGAGCAAAAGTCGAACACAACAAAATAAAGCGCACACAAGTGAAAGACTGCATTCGATTTGCATTGCATTGCAATACTCTTTCTCCTGCGCGTGAGTGTCATGACTGTACGACACCGTCACACTTCTTCGAGAGATTCGATGCAAAGCAAGAAAGACGACGACATTATTGACGAAGAAAGCGGCGACGAATCTCCTTTGATTGTTCCTCGGCACCGCAGCCAATTTGTTGACAGTAAAAGAGCAGCAACTCTTCTTCGTCATATTCACCTTTGAGTGTGATTGTTATGCTCGCATTTGTAGTAGGAATCAGTGTAGGTAGGTGCAGATAAAGAGAAAGCGGTGATGATCTTTGCTCGTTTTTGTTCGTTTCCTTTGTGAATGAGTCCCGTGTTCTTGAATCAAGAGTAGAAACAGACCGGTACTCAGCGGCTCGCCCAAAAAACCCGCAAAAGAGAAAAAGAGCCGTTGCGTGTGTTATTGTTGCGACGTATTCAAACGCATAATAAGAAAGCGACTGCTTGTTTCTCCTCTTTTGTGATTTCATTTACCCACAATAAGAAGAGAATGTCCAGTGTGATTGCACGCAAAGGCCGTCCTTTGATTGCTCGCAATATTTCGGGAGAAATGCCTGCTTCGTTTCTTCATCGAACGCCTCCGCGAGATGTGCAGCGAATTGTTTGTGTTTTGATAGCGATGATGCTGTATACAGCTGTTTATTATCAATCGGGTTTGTTCAAACAAGAAGAGTCTCTCCTTTGTTATATCATTCGTCTCAATATTAGTATTGTACTAACGAAACTTCTTTCATCCCCTCTCTTTCATTCTTCGTCACGCACAGGAGGAGCTCGACATTATTTGACGACGACATCTGCATCTGCCTTTTCTTCATCATCTGCCTTCATGAAACGCGCTGGAGCGCTCCAAGTTACGACTTGGAATGTCGCGGCCATCAATAACAATCCTTTGAGTACTGGATTACGTACAATGAAGAATACGAGAAACTCATGATTCAAATTGAGCAATTCATCAACACGCCGACGGAAGCGCAAGATGTACCGGTGCATCAAGTATTTACGCCAGACATGTTTCGAGAACTCGATCAGGAATTGACGGAAACGGCGAAATGGACGTCCGTCAAGGAATATTGGGACAAGGAGTACGCCAATCGCAAAATTGTCTCGGAATTTTGAAGGACCCTTGTTGGGGTCCAAGCGTCTTGCGAGTATGCCGGATCGTATCACAAACACGATCAATCTAGCGAATGGTGATGCTGTCTTTCGGCCGACGGTCATTAACATGTATCAGGGACAACTCGACAACCAGCAACAGTGGTGGAAGGCATGGAAGGAGTTCATGTTCCGCACGCCTCTTTCGATTAACGACAAGACGGGGCAAACGATTCAACAGATTCCGTATCAAATGTTGCAACCCATCAGTCCAGCCAAGTATCCGGATATTACGCCCGAAGAAGCCAAGGATTCACTACCGTTGCAAACACTTTGTGGAGCCATCTTTGATGCTATTTTAGTGCACATGATGAACGAATGTGCCGCGTCTCCACAAGCATGGCAGGCCTTGAAAAAACAATGGTAGAAAACTCAATCAACAGAAATCGATCAAAACGCTGAATATCTTGGCACAGTCGCACTACATGGACTCAGACATAGTTACTCTGCAGGAAGTATCAATGAGTTTGGTCGAACAAGCAAGGAAACACGCTATTCTTGGAAAACACTTTCACATTCTCGTTTCGTCGGAATATTTGGATCCTGTTCGTGATCAAAACTCAGTTATCTTTCTGAATAAGGAATCGTTCCCAAAAGGAATTGATCAAGAGATCACCAATCAAGTCATGCAGCAGTTTGACGAGGAGGTTCCGGTAGCGGTGGGAGATGTACTGGCGGTCACAGCCACGAGTCAACAAGGCGATCGCTTCCTCATTGCATCCTTCCACGGTGACACGAATGGACTCGCCACGAAACCTGTTGTGCAGGCAGTGAACGCCATTGTGCCTGCGGGGCACACTCTTATCTTTGGACTCGATGCCAACACCTACGAGCAAGGTAAACCCGGCAAAACACAAGATGTCTTGGAATTCGCGCAGTTTTTTCCACGCAGTTGCACTTGACGTCGTGTTGGGGTGAGACTGTCAATCCGTCCAACTACACCACATTCAACGCGCGAACGTTCTTGCAGCCGCAATTGCAAAGGGTTGTCGCTCGACGGAGAAGCGAAGCAAGGGTGATGTCAATCCGAAGGATTTCATTCTCTTTCCTGAAAAGACATTTGCTATTCAACATACATGGAAAGACAATACCGGAGAGGCCAAGTATACAGAAAATATGGCATTCCCGACTCTTGATTTTCCCAGCGACCATGGTATCTTGGCCACCATCTTAGAAAAGAAAACGAAGTAAATTGAATAAAGAATCTCAACTGTTCAAGATGGTCCTGCAATATACTATCCAACAAAAGCGCATGCCCGTTGTGTTGTGTTCGGTTAGTTTGAATCGTGCGCGAAGGGTTGAAGCAACCTCTTCTGGATGGACAGCCTCGTCACCAATCTTGTAAACCTTTTCTCAAAAGAGACTTTATCAGGTATAATGCTGCAACGTTAGCGGTTTCGGCACAGTTGCGTTTTGTGTTGCTAAACGCTAAGCTTAGGGGCTCATGATTCACTCGTGATACGTGAATTGTGAGCCTCTATTTCTATTGTGTCTGGAGTCTGAGTACATGTTTTGTGAAGCATAGACTACCAGTACGTACTACATAATCCGTGATAATCTGTGACAGCTGACATACACACACGCAAACACTGCGGCCAAAGAACAAAGAACTGCACCGTACTCCGAAATCCGCACTCCGCACCTTAGCCCTTAATCGATTACTGCTCACTGTTTTATGTTTTATGATTACTGCATTGTTGTATCGATTATCGATATCGATGTATGCCTTCTTCCGGCGGGAGCGGGGAGGAACGAGAGATGTACATCATTGATTATAGTAAATAGGAAAGGGCAATCGCAAAAAGCTTCTTTGTTCCGTGCAATTTGCCTTTCGGAATTGAAAGTTGTAAGTAGTTTTGGGAGCCTATGTGGTCTTTGGTACTTTTTTGTTTCCCGTTCTTGTTTCTTGAATTCTTGAAGGTATCTCCGATTTCCATTTTCCATAACATTCATTCTAATTCATTACCCGTCATCCAACTCACTCTTCTGTTCTCTGGTGTTCGCCAAAATGTACTCAGTACTAAGGTGTTTCGTTTCATGTAATAGGTAATAGAAGTTGAATGTTGCAGGTGACGCTCTGATGGCTCAACACGAACACCTTCAATCGTTTCGAATTTGTTTTGGTTGCTTTCGTCGGCGCACAAAATTGATTAGATAGAATAAATAATTCCCAAGGCATACACTTGGCAGCGACACAATTAAACATGTGCATGTCAAAACATTTGCAAATCTCGTCGTTGGCCGTCCCAAGCCGAGAAGATGTGCAAGGAAAATCTCGACTTTGAATCAAGAAAGCAGCAACGCTGTTATCCTAAGCGCGCCGCGTCTACCAGCTTTCATTTTCTGTGATGTCGTTAAATGTAACGATAGCATGAACATTTCTCAGTTCTTGATCAAAAGAAACCCAGGACGTTTTCATCAAGCCGATGATGAGATTACCATTGATAGCGCTCTTTGGTTGCCATCCGAGATTCCGTGCATTCTCGATGGCACTCTGAGAGTTCACTCAACGACTCGCAGCCCATCATGCCTTTAAGGCGGAAAGACCTGAGCGAAGAATCTAATTCATAGCCCAATATTGAGGTATTTCAACACCTATACTCTATACATCGGGGTGTCTCGAATAACTTAAACTAGAAGTTAGTGATGAATTTACGCACTCATCGTCGAGGATATCAAGAAAGAAGATAGTCCGCCGGTATCGAATCGAAACAATATGCGAAGCCGGAATTACTCGCTATGAATTTAGAACAATTTTGTAACAGCCTATAAAATAGCTTTGCGACAGCGTTTCGTAAATACTAATACTAGCTAGTAGTATGGAATAATATCGAGTAGCCAGGAAACGTGAGTTGCAGTTTGAAGCAAGATGATTCGTGATTTCGTTTTGAAAATTGTTTTTCTTTGTCTTTTGAAACGCAAAACATGAAACACGAGCGGTTCCGTTGTCAAAGTTAGCTAGAAAGAGAGCGTCTGTCGTCCGCCTCTCGCTAGTAGAGAGACTGATCTTACGTTCTCGCGCAAACGAAAGCACTGCACTGTTCTCAAGCAATAGTTAAGGATGTTACGCACGGGTCGACTATAGCTTCCTATACGTCGCAATGCAGACAAATAATGAAGTAAAAATAATAAACCAAATTATACAGTAAAAAGAAACATGCGAGTACTGTAGACTACTGCGGCAACTGCTGTAGGAAACTAGATCCAACATGAGAAATCAAAATCGTTCTCAAAGCGTGCGCGCCTTTTGTACGATCGCAGCAACCATTCGAATCCAATGTCCTCGAGTTCTTTGATTCTAGCATGTGTCATGTTGGAAGGCTTTCCTTCCATGTACAGCTTGTACTGACGTCGTTGACACTTGACCCAAGTCGCCAGCTGAGGGTTGCTGGTAAAGTTGGAAGGCACATTGCTGTGACCGACATTGTTGCGGAACTCTTTGAGTTCATTCAATCGTTCACCCCACGCAGCACCCTGCGAGTCCCAGACAAAGCCAATCTCTTCGAGTGCCTTGACTCGTTCTTCCGTCATGGTGGAAGCCTTCTTCTCCAACATGAGCTTTTGTACTGATAGTCTCTTGACCCAACGAGCGAGGGAAGATTCTCTTCAAAGTGTGAGGCACAAGGCAGTTTCCTGTGCGCTTGCAGTATTCGACGAGATCTTCGAATCGATCGGACCATTGACCTGCTTGATACGAACGGAAACGTCCTTCCTTGTTGAGACCGTCTTCATCGAATTGCTCATCATCATCCTCTTCGTCGTCGTTATTCATGTCTTCTTCTGTCTGACGCTGACGCTTGCGGGAGGATTCTGCAGCCGATTTCATGACATCCGGGGTCACCGGAACAGCGTTCATGGAAAGAGGAGTCATCGGAGTCGGCATCATGGCGATTCCTGTCATCTGCGCGACTGTTTGACAGTCGGGAATGTTGAGAGGAGTAGGAGCGAGCACATCGGCGGCAGAAGAAGGAATCATCGCAGCAGTAGTAGTCGCGGTAGTAGGAGTACCGGTATTCTCAAAGAGAAAGTCATCCGTGAGATCAAGGAGTTCTCGAAGACTCAAATCCTTGTATTCATCGACGGGATGAAAGGCAGCACTCGTACAGCTAGGCTGATGCGACGGAAGAGGCTCCATTAATGCTTCTGCGGCGGCAGCGGGTGAGTCGAGGTCGTACATGGCCATGCTAAAGAGCGATTCGGGCTGTGCGCCGTACATTCTCTTCTCGTTGTGACTGGTGAACATCTTGTTATTATTATTCATTCTCATTCCCATGTAGTCGACATGGCTGTGAGGAGCGTACATCATAGTATTCATTGTGTTTTGGTTGTTGGAGCCTTTCAAGATATTTTGTCGAATGCGGTTGCGGAAATCAGGTCGACGAAATTTATGAATACATGCGCGGCGGGAGCGACGAGGAAAATCAAACGCCGCACGCCACACACCTGCCGCATTCATCAAAATGAATTGCCTTGTGGCTGTAGAAGACCCGACTACTCAATTACTATACACTCTTACGGAGTTACACCACCTGTCTATCTTTCCCAAGAGGTATTCGGGACATACAGACTACTTCTTAATCAATACAAAACAAACTTTACGATCAAACCAGACATCCAAATGCCATTGTCACAGAACTTCGCCTCATCTTTGGACCTTTGGAGTCGCGCCACACTGGGTTAAGCTTTAGGGAATGCTTCGAATTCCCTGTGTTTTCTGTACCTCGAACAAACACTTCTCAGAGATCGGCTCCGTCAATGGCCCAAGTTTCTACTTAGGCAATTGTTTCGCGCCATTGTTTGTTTACTACTCAATAAGGTACTGTAAACCAGAAATACATTATCGGGAATGAGATGTATGCTGTTTTCGTGTATCAAAGAACGGAAATAAATGTCGTTTCGTTCACGAGGGCACAGGAATTAACCAGCGAAATTCACATGCCTTCTACAAAGGGGCAATTATCAATCTTGGATATGGATTGTACATTATAGCCAACATTGAGTAAGCGGCTTGTGTCGATCTTGGTTTAACGGGACACTTTATAGCACGCACCCATTTTCACGACCGAAGTATTGTTTTCCCATGTCAAACCGCGAAACACGAATTAGTCGTAGAATTCAAAAGTCAACGTTTGATGTTTGATGGAGTAATAAAGTTTAGCGGGATTTCTTGTCTTGACTTCTTAAAGTACAGCAGAGAACAAAGCCGTTTTGTTTTCGTAAGATTCTACATAACCCTGTTTCTAAGCTGTTTCCAGGCATAACAAAGGCAAATCAGCTTAGGGCCAGATGGTCAGATGGTGGCCGGATGACGGATGACCGGTGACCGTGACCGGATTAGAGCTGGACCACAGCCACATTCTGGCAGTGGCTGTTGACAGCCATACTGCCACTGCCAGTAAACAGACTGCCAGACCCCTTGGCAGTGAGCTCACTGCCAATCCCTAACCCTAACTATCCTTTACACAAGAGATGAATTATTTGCTTCGTATCGTACCTGCGAGCTGCTAAGATCGACTTCAATTCTGCTGCTTTCTTGATCGCACCCGACCGAATGACCGCTTCCCCAATCATGTGTCGTATCGCCTTCCATGATCAAGATACGCACATAAACTTTCTATTGCTATCATACAATTGATAAAGAAAACCAAAACAAAAAAGAATTATTGTTCTCTTTGGTTGGTCGACGCTGTTAAGATGTTTTTGTGCGAAACGAGACTAATAAATAAATGGCGCGCCGCGGTCAACGAGAACCGCGGTCGTTTTTTTTTTCGCTTTTAGTTTTGAGACGACGTCTTGTTTCCTCGTGCTTCTGAACATACACTCAGTTTTGCTGTAAAGCCAAAAGTAGCCCCTAGTTTAATCTGGTTCTCTTTATGCCACAGTGGCTTGTCTTGCCGTTACTCGAGTGCCCTATCCCCTATCCCTAGTGTATAGTCACAACTTGACGGTACTCAATTTAGCTGGCAGTGTGAGTGGCTGTGGCTGTCGCAGCCAGGGTCACTGCCACTGCCATGGCAGTGGCAGTCGGTTTGTGGCTGTGGTCCAGCTCTAGACCGGATGACTTGTTGACCACGGACGAAGGACGACCGCGAGAAAGGATTCGAAAGTCCGAAGTCCTCGGAGCCGGGAGTCAAACCGATTACGATGAGTCAAGAATTCATGGATTGATTGTGCCAATCTAGCCAGTCGGCTTCTAAATAGTTTACTTTCTATCACATGAGCAATGTCAATAGTTTCTCTTTTCCAACCATTGCAGCCCCAGGCTCTGTGCGAGGTGCAGGTCTCTAAAATGACAATCTCCGCTGCGATAGAGGTTTTAAGAGAGCGAGTATCGTTTTTCTTTTTTGATAAGCATCACGTAAATCCTAGATAACTGCGCGACCCAAATGCTAGTCGATTGCATTATTGTGCTCTGGTTGCTCTCGCCTGATGAAGAATAGAACGACGATTGCGATCTAATTATCGTGTTCAGCCGATGTTGTGCTAGAAACTGTTCTGCACATGATTCACTCTCCTCCTTGGAATTTATCCATCATTCATTCATTCATTTCGCGCCGCAAACTACTAGTACGACGATCAAGTCACCGTTCAAGTTCAATTTCATGCTAAACTGCCTTCAATTCGCCGCCGAAAGGAACCCGTTCGCGGCACCGCTTCGTTGAATCCCTGACGAAATTCATTTATTTTGCGCGTGTTTCTGTCGTACGTTGTATCATGACGCTCATCATCGCGATGGGTCACTTCTGTGATAGTGATGATCATGTATCGTGTCCTTTCGAAAGCGCCAGCTCCAGTTACTCACGATCACATGATCACAGCTAATTGTTAGCGAATTTCTCAGAAAAGACTTTCGAAATGATTTCTTCTAAATGCATTGAACCCTTTTTGACGATTATTCGATTCATTCGTCAGTGCATGTATCTGCACTTATGCACACATTTCGATATGTTCTTCAAGACCTATTTGCAATACAACCCTCCTCGTACCTCGGCAAGCGCAGTGCAAATGAAGAGCCTTTGCAACGCTCCTCTCGCTATTTGTATCACTCTCTTGTTCGGGCTCGTCCATTTCTGTAGATTGAACTGCCTTGAAAAAGCTTCGCCGTTTTCCTTTTTCATCATGTCGTGCTCGAAGCTCCAAGCTCGAATTTCGTTTGTCGTCGGAGTCGTCCTTGCGGTTGACCTTGACCTTGACCGGCTCCATTTTTCACCGTCATACGTCATACTGGTAACGCTCCGACATTCGACACTCATGCGTTTTGGCGGGACGTGGCGAGTATCATTGGAGAACCATTCGGACTACAGAAATGACAGACTGAAAGCTCTTTTCCGTCTAAGTATTTAT
>BROJ01000366.1:0-34997 GCA_026008555.1 Fistulifera pelliculosa
ACTGTCTGTCTGTGTGCAAGTGGCCTCAGAATTCAAAATCCGGAGCTCGGACTAATTGGTAGGCTGACGATGATTGCTGACTGCTGACTGCTGTGCCTCTGTGTGCTCTGTGCGGAGTGCGGACGTCAGCAAGTCCAGCAAATAGCAAATAGCAAACTGCCAGCAGCGTTTTAGAAATCGGAAATCCGGTATCGGCACCAGAATTATATTTGTCGCTCTTCCCAGAGTTCTAGTTCTAAAAGTCATAAGTAGAAATAAAACCTTTCCAATCCCGTAATTCAGAAGTCGAAACTCGGTCAAATACAAATGTCATTCAAAGCGTTTTAGTACATTTTTTGTCGGATGACTGCTCAGGTCACAGACGTCAGAACTGAAACGTCAGCAAAGGTTCCATTTTTACTTGTCCCTTTTTTGTCACCCCACGTAGATCTAGGGCTTACTGTTGAATCTTGATAAAAGATCTAAGCCCTTCGTACCACCTATGTTTCTGATGGTAATTACAGGTACAGTAAATCTCACAGAAACAGATGATGGAAGACCGAAGACTGACAACCGAAACGGGAAAACCTAAAACTCCGAATGAAACGGATCCTTTGTTTTACACGATGTTTGATTTGTTCCGACACAACTTTTTTCGTGTTGTTTCTCCTCACGTTTTTGGTTTCCTTCACCGTACAAATTAATAGCTACCTTCAACGATAAATTTATTAAATGATGGTGACGGCATCCAACTCCGGTGCCAACTTTCTCGACGAGTACCCCATTCTCCTCCCGAGCACAATGCTGGACGTCGACAATAGCAACGGGGCTCTTGGGCATGTGCCGGTCTATTCATACCAAACGGAACCTCACACTGCTTCATATACTGAAACGCAGCAAAACGCAAATATGCATGGGGCTATGATAGGTTCACACTTACCGATGTTCTCGTCAGCTGCATACCACGCCTCAGGAACCGAACCGTATAAATTTTCATTCAACTCTCAAGAAATAAACCCGTTTTCTATAGTGTCTGCATTATCCGAGACGCAATGTGTGGCTAAACAAACACTTTCAAGTCGAACAAATCCCAGTCAAACCGAACTGATGGAAGAACAAGGAAACGTTGCGCCACCTACGATCATCGATATTGTGTGCTCACGTGGAAAGCGCTACTTTCGTCACCCTGGCAACCAGCGCTTTCGTCAGATTATACATCAGTCCGTTCAAGAATACATCGTCGCTGAAACAAGAATGGACAAGTCTATTGTTATCGACTCTATCATTGACTCTGTGCGGGCCCAGGATGAATCTCGGCTTGTACGGTTCATGAAATTTCATTGCAAGTCGAATACCTGGAGTGAATTGCCACTCGAGCAAATCCGAGATAAAGTCAGCCATGCCCTTCGCGATGCAATGGGCGGTTTGGATCGAAAGAAGAGTCCAACCTTTTGAGGTCGGTGACCAGGTGGTTTTTGCTTGTATAGCGGTAATTTGATACTATAGGATTTTTGAATCTTCTTTGTTTCGAGTAACTGCGATTGCGATTGATAAATCCGTATAATTATAGCCTCGACTACCGGTAGCTTGCTTTCACGAGACAAAAGAACCACTAACGAACGCGCTGCATCAATGCGGATATCATCTGTGCTAAAGCCATTGCGCATTAGACTATGGCGAAATAGAAGAAAACATTATCAACATAGCGCACAATAACCCGCTCTCTCGACAAAAAACAAGCACACTTTCAATCATTCGTGGAGTGACTTAATGAGCTTTAATTATTCGGATTGCGATATTTGTTTACTCTTCATCTTCACCAACGTTGCGAGTGTAAATTTGCTGTGCTCGAGACAACAATACGGGGCGAATTTTCCTTCCTCTGCCAAGTCACGAAGAGCTCGTCGGGCCAAACCTCCGTTCACCTTTAGCTTCTCAACTACAGCAGAAACAGTGATAAGCTTCATCTTAGGAACTTCCTCGTGTAAGCGGTCAAACTGCTCCTTTGAAAGAAGGACTTTGTTGTCTACCTTATCACGGGCCTTTCCTTGGACCACTTCTTTTCTTTCCCTTACCACCGGCCATGGCGGCGGCCATTTTTGTTCTTTCGATTTCTGCTGGACTTTTGGCGGCTATACAAAGAGAAACAGGAGAACTGATGAGAAACAAAGAAAAAATTGCATTTGAAAGACATGAATGCGCAGCTTGCAGTGGTGCAGTCTCTGACACTTCTTATTTAATCACTATGTTGAATATATCCTTTTCAAAGACCCTGAGCAATCCTTCACTCACCATTGTAGCTAATTACTTATTCAATCGATCAATACAACGACACGATCTTCACTACAAGAACGAAGGTTGATGATTGCGCTGCTTCGTTGATGAGTCGCTGCAGCCGGAGAAACGAGGCGGATGACAGTGAAGTAAGGCGGTAGGCGGTAAGGGTGTCACGAGTATATTTAGTCACGATGTCTATGAGATCGGTTCGGTCCCGGTGCGTCGTTAGGTAGTACGCACGATTGCCAAAGTGGATGATGATGACCTCATGATTACGTCACTCTGAAATGTCCGACAACGCAGCGCGGAGTTTTGAAGGGCCTATTCTGCACTGTTCGGATTTGTAGCAGCACAGTAGAAAATTGTGTAGCATTGGTTGATATCTTTGATCGCTCTTGTCGATCCGGCGAGATGTACGGACGTACCTGGTACGTGAAACTAGCTTGGGATGAAATCCTAATTGATGTAGCTTTGAAAGGTAATGGTATGCTGTTATAGTAAAAATAGGTTAAATAATACGTAGATATACTGTCAGTCTGCTCATTCGAGCAGCTTCTCCAAGAGATATCCTAACTGAGCATCGTCTTGAATATCCGGCTCCACGGAGGCAGTAGGGTCCCAGTCCTGAACAAAGTCGTTGATGTTCGACTCTGAGAATCCATCCATGAAAAGCTCATCCAATGCTTCGTCGAATATGCGATCCGTTAGACGGCCATACTCCGCTTCGGGCCTTGGTGTCTCAAAGAGCATGTTGATCGGAAGAGCCTCGTACTGTTGCAAAGACATAGGATCAAACATTTGGTTCTGCGATTGATGAGAGATTGGTTGCTGGTAGCTACCTTCCGTTCCGTACGATCCTCTTCATCCGAATGCTGAGGAGTGACTCGAACAGGAGCCATGGTGTAAAAGTCGGGTTCATTTTCAGGGGACGAAGCAGCTTTGAACATGGTTCCCTTTACCTTGGTACGTTGCATTCGTGCACAAAGATTGATTTTGCCTCGAAGGAATAGTTCGTGGTAGTAACCACCTGCATCAGCTCCTCGTGTGAGCCGAGAAAAGCCATACAGATTGAGCTGACGTTGAAAGCTCGTGAGTTTGGACTGTCGGAAATAACGCGGCATTACGTAATCGACAAATTCCTGCGGCTGGTGAATGACAAAGCACCTTCCGTGTGGCTGCCAGGAGATGACATGAGCGAGCCCGTCGACTTCGACCTGGTCCAGGACGGCATGAAGCTTGTTGGGAAAGGGAACTGCAACACCTCCGCGGCGGCGTTCATGCTCTTCGTCTACAGCATAGTCGCCATCATTCGCGTGATCGTGGTAGTTGTGAACCACAAAGTGCCTGTCGTGCATCTTTGCAGTCTTGCCCGGCTTCTGGGGCTTGCGGCGGCGCTTGGGGCGCGACTTTTCGACATTGGGTTGCTGGTAGCAGGACTCGACACTCTGCTGTTGCGGGTAGTCCGAAGGCTTCTGCACGCCTGTGGGGACAGTTGAGGAAATGCTCCGGCTAGGAGACGCTGGGCTAAGGATCCTGCATTGAGGACCTGATCTTGGTCAAAGAGACCGCAGGAACGCGGCGGTGGGTTGTATTGGTGACGCACATGGTCAAAAGGTTTGCGTTGTGTTGGTGTAATTTTGGAAACTATGCGAGAAAATAGCGCAGTCCTCCTTTGCATTTCCACGTTCAAATTCCTACGGCCTTTTACGAGGTGGAACGTCTCCTTCTTACATTCTTGGAGATACTCAACGCGCTAACGGCAAATCAGGCGAACGAAAGTTGTCTACATTTTACTGTACGTTCGAGCAATTTTTCGGGCTTTATCCGGATGTTTAATCATGACTTCTACACAATAGATAATAGTGGAAAGGTCTTTCTGAAAGAACAACACAAATGCGAACTTCAAGCTTCACGCACACTCAGGCTCACTGTGTAGAGTCTCTACTTGACAATTTCTTTCTCTCACCGAGAGTGATCAATTCCTTCAAATTCCTCGTCATTCTTCGTCTGTTTCTCCGGCCAAATACAACTTCACTTCATAACCGCAAACGATTACAATACCGCCAAGAGTGAAGAGCGTCATCGCGTTTCGTCACGCAGCAGGCCATCGTCCGTTTCTTTTCGCCCTCTGTTCCTTGGCTATTGTTTCATTGCATCTTTTCAGTGGCTGTGCAGCTCTCATACAAATGGGAGGGCTACAGGCAAGAATCGAGCGCTGGAGTGACGACTGAGTGAGGAAGACGTATCGCTCGATAGGAAACGTTCAACGACAAAGGCTGTTGTGAAAGAATGTCAAACTAATCATGCTATCGAACGTAACAAGCTTGTTTCTCGCATGGTAGTCACAGAGAAGGCGGCTAACAAACACCCAAAGTTCCGAGCAGTCGCCACCACCAATAACAGAGGCTTTTATCCCTTATCGACTGGCCAGAAGCTCTTTTTCTGTCGTTGCTTGTCTTAAGCTGCTCACTGTCGCGAAAGGAATCGTCCTGCTTTGTTGCCGGCTGCCGATGTGCCACAGAATTGCGGCGTCATATCAACTGGAAATGGGCCAAAGCTGCTGAATTCGCAAGGGGCCATCCTGCAGTTGCATCAGCGCACCGGTCGGGTACCGTGCCAAACGACGAAAGCTGCTGTTCAGCTTTGATGTTGGGACTGCCTGTTAACTAGTTCGCAACCAATTGTGCTCTGTGAGCTAGAATGAGGATGTGAATCGTTCCGACGAGTAACCAACACGAAGTATGTCGAAAATGTGGAAACGAACTTATACCGTCGCAAATGGAATCATCGCAACGCTTGATTGATGCAATCAGAAACGAAACGACAATCTACGAAAGAACCGAAACGGAGATATTCACTTCGGGCACGTGTAGCTATAATGAAAGTGTTCAAGTTGCAGTTTGACGTATTTGACGACACCAGTACTCTGAAAGCAAAATGAAATTGCAGACCCCAAACGTCCACAAAAGTGAAAAGATGTAAATTTGGTTTCACCGTAGTCGGAGGACTTTGACAACAGAACAAAACATCCATCATTGATCTGGGTACGAAACGGAGGCTATTATCGACCGGCTGTAGGCGTAGACTACATGTCGGCGGATAGACTCACTGCTGCCGTAATTTACGAGCAAAATGCTGCCTAAATTAACCCTCCTTTCGGATAAATATACACCCGCTGGCCTATCATAGCTAGCGCTTCAAACTAGAGAATGCAGGTGTCTGATCCCCCTCGAATTAGTCTCTGTCTCGGTCTTCGATTAGATTGAGGAACGCAAACATATTCCTTCTTCAGTGCAGTTTCCAAAAATTGATAAGGGGCTGATAGCAACATATTGTTGTCTGAAAGCCATAGGAGGAGGACCGTGTTGAGTATGTTGAATCACATTCATTTTCTTACGACATTACATAATAGTAGCCAGAATGTCGTAGCGGCTTATCGAAGCAATGGTGCGACAACATCTCTATTTCCGACAATACAACCATAAGTACCGCTGCGTGTTGCACTGGCGAAAAGCGCACCCTTTTCGGCGATGCCCGTTGCCCGTGCAGCGTCGCATGAGATCGATCAATCGACAAGAATGAACAAATAGCGCATTGAACGTCTTTTGCAAGTCTCTTTATTCGTGTTCTTGTGATTCTCTACACTTGTTTCTTTCGTCAAAATGGACCGTGGGATGCTAGCACGCGCTACCGAAGGCACAGACGCCCCACGCCCGGTTATTTGTACAATGATTTGACTAAAGCGGCCTCGTCGAACCCCATGGCCTGTCAAGAAATGGCTCGTTACTTATCTAATCGATTGCAATCGAAGCAGAATCCGAATATTAAAGCGAAATGCTGCAAAGTCATTGCGAAATTAGCCGACGGAGTGCCTCGCAATCAATTTCGTCGTGCTGTTGCGCAAGATCCCTCTGCTGTAGGGGCTATTAAAGAGGCAATGAACTACCGCGGGCCGATGGATCCGGTGCGAGGAGATGAGCCGAATGCTAGAGTACGACAAGCAGCGAAAGAAGCTCTCGATGCTGTCTATAGAGAAGCTCCGACGGCTGAAGTTTCTGCGGTGCCTACGAGCAGTTATGGGCCGTCGCCGCACGATATGGGTGGTTATAGCAGTAGCAGTGCGGCGTATCCGGGAGGTCGACGCATGGAAGGAGTCGGGAATCCCATGTTTACGGATCCCCGTAACGATCCGCGTTTCAATGGGGCACAGCCGAGTTCGTTTAAAGAAGCTGTGCGCGAAGCAGGTGATGTATTGGTGGGCATGATCAAAGACCCTCTTGCGAGGAACATTCCTTCGGCGCCGCAAGTACATCATGCGCCTCGTCAAGGTCATTCGGGTGATTTACCAGGCTACAATCGTTCGCAGGTGAGTTCTGATGAGTAAATCTGTGATTTTATGTAGCTAATTGTGAATTGCTCCTCACTCCTTTGCTTTGCTCGTTATTAGGTCTACGGACGACCACCGCCGGGCGCTTTGGAACTGAGTCGGCAGACGGGAGGACAGTGGACCATGGCGTCGAATCGAGGACCGGGAGCTATCAACACGGAAGCGTCTGAGTATTCACGCAGTGCGAATTCGGGTGCCGTCGGTGGGTCTTGGGGCAGTGCGCCGGTGCAACAGCATTCGACGCCCAGTATCACCATCAACCACGCCAATCCATCTTATACCATGTCGGCTACTGCGCAAGCAGCCGTCTCAGACGGCTCGTACGAAACGAATTTGATTTTGGAATTGTGTCCTCCGGGTGGTCTCAAACCGGTGCCTCCGCCGGAAAAGTTGGCTGACTTTGCACGCAATTTGTCTTCGCTCAATGCGGACTTGATTTGTCCAGCTGTGTTGGATTGTTTGGAAGAAGGTCAGCCCTGGATCATTCGTGCCAAGGCATTGTGTGTCATGGAAGCTTGTATTCAGCACGGAACACTCTTGACGACGGGTCAGAATCCGTATCGCAACTTTTTCCATGCGTGTCATGAGGAGATTATTCCATTGAGCCAGCATCCACGCGCTGCTATTCATGACCCGGCGCGAAGAGTTCTACAATTGCTGGGTCTTCAGACACAAGCGACTCCAGCAACACCAGTGAGTCCACCGCCCATCGGGTCTGTTCCAGTGAATTTGCTGGATTTTGATCAAGGTCCGGAACCGGCGGCAGCCCTCCTGTAGCAGCTCCGCCGGCAGCGAATCTATTCGGCGGAATGCAAATGAAAGCACCAGCGCCCGCGGCCGCACCACCGGCGCCTCAAGACACTGATTTGTTTGGTGGATTTGAGACTACTAGTAGTGCACCCGCGCCTGCTACGGAAACGACATCTTCGAATTTGTTGGGCGGATTTGAGACTAGCGCACCGGCTCCCGCTACTGTATCTACAACGTCGAGCATGTTTGCGCAAATGAATCTCAAAGAGAACGGTGTCAAGCCTAGTATGTCGGTCCCCGTAAGTACGGATATAGAAGACTTATTGGGCTCGGGTGGTAACGACACTGCAGGTGCTGCTCCTACGGCCAGTGCAACTGTCGCTGGCTCTGCCTTTAGTTTCATCAACAAGGAAAACACTACTTCTGATGCGACGACCAAGGAAGAATTAATTTCGCCGACCAACAATACCAGTACTACTACTAGTACCAATGGAGGTACCATCCCTTGTTTGACCCACTCCAAAATGTGACTCCTCAAACCGCCCAACGTAAAATCATGAGCCTATCCGCCGAGCAAATGCAAGCCATGGCATATCAACAAAACATGTGGATGCAACAGCAACAGCAAATGCAAATGGCCTTGATGATGCAACAGCAACGCGGCGGTTTGCCTCCTGGAATGGTTCTTCCTTTTGCTGGCATGCCCGTCATGAAACCAGCACCCTCCGCGGACGCCCGTCCCGTACAAAAGGACGACAAGAAGTTTGACTTTGTCTTGGATGCCATGAAGACTGCCGGTAGTGGTCCTAAGAAGTAGTAGATAAAGGTAACATCAGAATAATAATATGATAATGATGCAAAGAATAACATTGTTAGTATCAGTACTATTACGACACAAGCACGAACCACGGATAGACAACTTACACACGACGTCCGTCCGTTGAGAAGGCGTTTCCATTGCGAGCAAAAGTCGAACACAACAAAATAAAGCGCACACAAGTGAAAGACTGCATTCGATTTGCATTGCATTGCAATACTCTTTCTCCTGCGCGTGAGTGTCATGACTGTACGACACCGTCACACTTCTTCGAGAGATTCGATGCAAAGCAAGAAAGACGACGACATTATTGACGAAGAAAGCGGCGACGAATCTCCTTTGATTGTTCCTCGGCACCGCAGCCAATTTGTTGACAGTAAAAGAGCAGCAACTCTTCTTCGTCATATTCACCTTTGAGTGTGATTGTTATGCTCGCATTTGTAGTAGGAATCAGTGTAGGTAGGTGCAGATAAAGAGAAAGCGGTGATGATCTTTGCTCGTTTTTGTTCGTTTCCTTTGTGAATGAGTCCCGTGTTCTTGAATCAAGAGTAGAAACAGACCGGTACTCAGCGGCTCGCCCAAAAAACCCGCAAAAGAGAAAGAGCCGTTGCGTGTGTTATTGTTGCGACGTATTCAAACGCATAATAAGAAAGCGACTGCTTGTTTCTCCTCTTTTGTGATTTCATTTACCCACAATAAGAAGAGAATGTCCAGTGTGATTGCACGCAAAGGCCGTCCTTTGATTGCTCGCAATATTTCGGGAGAAATGCCTGCTTCGTTTCTTCATCGAACGCCTCCGCGAGATGTGCAGCGAATTGTTTGTGTTTTGATAGCGATGATGCTGTATACAGCTGTTTATTATCAATCGGGTTTGTTCAAACAAGAAGAGTCTCTCCTTTGTTATATCATTCGTCTCAATATTAGTATTGTACTAACGAAACTTCTTTCATCCCCTCTCTTTCATTCTTCGTCACGCACAGGAGGAGCTCGACATTATTTGACGACGACATCTGCATCTGCCTTTTCTTCATCCGCATCTGCCTTCATGAAACGCGCTGGAGCGCTCCAAGTTACGACTTGGAATGTCGCGGCCATCAATAACAATCCTTTGAGTACTGGATTACGTACAATGAAGAATACGAGAAACTCATGATTCAAATTGAGCAATTCATCAACACGCCGACGGAAGCGCAAGATGTACCGGTGCATCAAGTATTTACGCCAGACATGTTTCGAGAACTCGATCAGGAATTGACGGAAACGGCGAAATGGACGTCCGTCAAGGAATATTGGGACAAGGAGTACGCCAATCGCAAAATTGTCTCGGAATTTTGAAGGACCCTTGTTGGGGTCCAAGCGTCTTGCGAGTATGCCGGATCGTATCACAAACACGATCAATCTAGCGAATGGTGATGCTGTCTTTCGGCCGACGGTCATTAACATGTATCAGGGACAACTCGACAACCAGCAACAGTGGTGGAAGGCATGGAAGGAGTTCATGTTCCGCACGCCTCTTTCGATTAACGACAAGACGGGGCAAACGATTCAACAGATTCCGTATCAAATGTTGCAACCCATCAGTCCAGCCAAGTATCCGGATATTACGCCCGAAGAAGCCAAGGATTCACTACCGTTGCAAACACTTTGTGGAGCCATCTTTGATGCTATTTTAGTGCACATGATGAACGAATGTGCCGCGTCTCCACAAGCATGGCAGGCCTTGAAAAAACAATGGTAGAAAAACTCAATCAACAGAAATCGATCAAAACGCTGAATATCTTGGCACAGTCGCACTACATGGACTCAGACATTGTTACTCTGCAGGAAGTATCAATGAGTTTGGTCGAACAAGCAAGGAAACACGCTATTCTTGGAAAACACTTTCACATTCTCGTTTCGTCGGAATATTTGGATCCTGTTCGTGATCAAAACTCAGTTATCTTTCTGAATAAGGAATCGTTCCCAAAAGGAATTGATCAAGAGATCACCAATCAAGTCATGCAGCAGTTTGACGAGAAGGTTCCGGTAGCGGTGGGAGATGTACTGGCGGTCACAGCCACGAGTCAACAAGGCGATCGCTTCCTCATTGCATCCTTCCACGGTGACACGAATGGACTCGCCACGAAACCTGTTGTGCAGGCAGTGAACGCCATTGTGCCTGCGGGCACACTCTTATCTTTGGACTCGATGCCAACACCTACGAGCAAGGTAAACCCGGCAAAACGCAAGATGTCTGGAATTCGCGCAGTTTTTTTCCACGCAGTTGCACTTGACGTCGTGTTGGGGTGAGACTGTCAATCCGTCCAACTACACCACATTCAACGCGCGAACGTTCTTGCAGCCGCAATTGCAAAAGGGTTGTCGCTCGACGGAGAAGCGAAGCAAGGGTGATGTCAATCCGAAGGATTTCATTCTCTTTCCTGAAAAGACATTTGCTATTCAACATACATGGAAAGACAATACCGGAGAGGCCAAGTATACAGAAAATATGGCATTCCCGACTCTTGATTTTCCCAGCGACCATGGTATCTTGGCCACCATCTTAGAAAAGAAAACGAAGTAAATTGATAAAGAATCTAAACTGTTCAAGATGGTCCTGCAATATACTATCCAACAAAAGCGCATGCCCGTTGTGTTGTGTTCGGTTAGTTTGGAAATCGTGCGCGAAGGGTTGAAGCAACCTCTTCTGGATGGACAGCCTCGTCACCAATCTTGTAAACCTTTTCTCTCAAAAGAGACTTTATCAGGTATAATGCTGCAACGTTAGCGGTTTCGGCACAGTTGCGTTTTGTGTTGCTAAACGCTAAGCTTAGGGGCTCATGATTCACTCGTGATACGTGAATTGTGAGCCTCTATTTCTATTGTGTCTGGAGTCTGGAGTACATGTTTTGTGAAGCATAGACTACCAGTACGTACTACATAATCCGTGATAATCTGTGACAGCTGACATACACACACGCAAACACTGCGGCCAAAGAACAAAGAACTGCACCGTACTCCGAAATCCGCACTCCGCACCTTAGCCCTTAATCGATTACTGCTCACTGTTTTATGTTTTATCATTGTTGTATCGATTATCGATATCGATGTATGCCTTCTTCCGGCGGGAGCGGGGAGGAACGAGAGATGTACATCTTTGATTATAGTAAATAGGAAAGGGCAATCGCAAAAAAGCTTCTTTGTTCCGTGCAATTTGCCTTTCGGAATTGAAAGTTGTAAGTAGTTTTGGGAGCCTATGTGGTCTTTGGTACTCCGTATTTTGTTTCCCGTTCTTGTTTCTTGAATTCTTGAAGGTATCTCCGATTTCCATTTTCCATAACATTCATTCTAATTCATTACCCGTCATCCAACTCACTCTTCTGTTCTCTGGTGTTCGCCAAAATGTACTCAGTACTAAGGTGTTTCGTTTCATGTAATAGGTAATAGAAGTTGAATGTTGCAGGTGACGCTCTGATGGCTCAACACGAACACCTTCAATCGTTTCGAATTTGTTTTGGTTGCTTTCGTCGGCGCACAAAATTGATTAGATAGAATAAATAATTCCCAAGGCATACACTTGGCAGCGACACAATTAAACATGTGCATGTCAAAAACATTTGCAAATCTCGTCGTTGGCCGTCCCAAGCCGAGAAGATGTGCAAGGAAAATCTCGACTTTGAATCAAGAAAGCAGCAACGCTGTTATCCTAAGCGCGCCGCGTCTACCAGCTTTCATTTTCTGTGATGTCGTTAAATGTAACGATAGCATGAACATTTCTCAGTTCTTGATCAAAAGAAACCCAGGACGTTTTCATCAAGCCGATGATGAGATTACCATTGATAGCGCTCTTTGGTTGCCATCCGAGGATTCCGTGCATTCTCGATGGCACTCTGAGAGTTCACTCAACGACTCGCAGCCCATCATGCCTTTAAGGCGGAAAGACCTGAGCGAAGAATCTAATTCATAGCCCAATATTGAGGTATTTCAACACCTATACTCTATACATCGGGGTGTCTCGAATAACTTAAACTAGAAGTTAGTGATGAATTTACGCACTCATCGTCGAGGATATCAAGAAAGAAGATAGTCCGCCGGTATCGAATCGAAACAATATGCGAAGCCGGAATTACTCGCTATGAATTTAGAACAATTTTGTAACAGCCTATAAAATAGCTTTGCGACAGCGTTTCGTAAATACTAATACTAGCTAGTAGTATGGAATAATATCGAGTAGCCAGGAAACGTGAGTTGCAGTTTGAAGCAAGATGATTCGTGATTTCGTTTTGAAAATTGTTTTCTTTTGTCTTTTGAAACGCAAAACATGAAACACGAGCGGTTCCGTTGTCAAAGTTAGCTAGAAAGAGAGCGTCTGTCGTCCGCCTCTCGCTAGTAGAGAGACTGATCTTACGTTCTCGCGCAAACGAAAGCACTGCACTGTTCTCAAGCAATAGTTAAGGATGTTACGCACGGGTCGACTATAGCTTCCTATACGTCGCAATGCAGACAAATAATGAAGTAAAAAATAATAAACCAAATTATACAGTAAAAAGAAACATGCGAGTACTGTAGACTACTGCGGCAACTGCTGTAGGAAACTAGATCCAACATGAGAAATCAAAATCGTTCTCAAAGCGTGCGCGCCTTTTGTACGATCGCAGCAACCATTCGAATCCAATGTCCTCGAGTTCTTTGATTCTAGCATGTGTCATGTTGGAAGGCTTTCCTTCCATGTACAGCTTGTACTGACGTCGTTGACACTTGACCCAAGTCGCCAGCTGAGGGTTGCTGGTAAAGTTGGAAGGCACATTGCTGTGACCGACATTGTTGCGGAACTCTTTGAGTTCATTCAATCGTTCACCCCACGCAGCACCCTGCGAGTCCCAGACAAAGCCAATCTCTTCGAGTGCCTTGACTCGTTCTTCCGTCATGGTGGAAGCCTTCTTCTCCAACATGAGCTTGTATTGATAGCGCTGTCTCTTGACCCAACGAGCGAGGGAAGATTCTCTTCAAAGTGTGAGGCACAAGGCAGTTTCCTGTGCGCTTGCAGTATTCGACGAGATCTTCGAATCGATCGGACCATTGACCTGCTTGATACGAACGGAAACGTCCTTCCTTGTTGAGACCGTCTTCATCGAATTGCTCATCATCATCCTCTTCGTCGTCGTTATTCATGTCTTCTTCTGTCTGACGCTGACGCTTGCGGGAGGATTCTGCAGCCGATTTCATGACATCCGGGGTCACCGGAACAGCGTTCATGGAAAGAGGAGTCATCGGAGTCGGCATCATGGCGATTCCTGTCATCTGCGCGACTGTTTGACAGTCGGGAATGTTGAGAGGAGTAGGAGCGAGCACATCGGCGGCAGAAGAAGGAATCATCGCAGCAGTAGTAGTCGCGGTAGTAGGAGTACCGGTATTCTCAAAGAGAAAGTCATCCGTGAGATCAAGGAGTTCTCGAAGACTCAAATCCTTGTATTCATCGACGGGATGAAAGGCAGCACTCGTACAGCTAGGCTGATGCGACGGAAGAGGCTCCATTAATGCTTCTGCGGCGGCAGCGGGTGAGTCGAGGTCGTACATGGCCATGCTAAAGAGCGATTCGGGCTGTGCGCCGTACATTCTCTTCTCGTTGTGACTGGTGAACATCTTGTTATTATTATTCATTCTCATTCCCATGTAGTCGACATGGCTGTGAGGAGCGTACATCATAGTATTCATTGTGTTTTGGTTGTTGGAGCCTTTCAAGATATTTTGTCGAATGCGGTTGCGGAAATCAGGTCGACGAAATTTATGAATACATGCGCGGCGGGAGCGACGAGGAAAATCAAACGCCGCACGCCACACCTGCCGCATTCATCAAAATGAATTGCCTTGTGGCTGTAGAAGACCCGACTACTCAATTACTATACACTCTTACGGAGTTACACCACCTGTCTATCTTTCCCAAGAGGTATTCGGGACATACAGACTACTTCTTAATCAATACAAAACAAACTTTACGATCAAACCAGACATCCAAATGCCATTGTCACAGAACTTCGCCTCATCTTTGGACCTTTGGAGTCGCGCCACACTGGGTTAAGCTTTAGGGAATGCTTCGAATTCCTGTGTTTTCTGTACCTCGAACAAACACTTCTCAGAGATCGGCTCCGTCAATGGCCCAAGTTTCTACTTAGGCAATTGTTTCGCGCCATTGTTTGTTTACTACTCAATAAGGTACTGTAAACCAGAAATACATTATCGGGAATGAGATGTATGCTGTTTTCGTGTATCAAAGAACGGAAATAAATGTCGTTTCGTTCACGAGGGCACAGGAATTAACCAGCGAAATTCACATGCCTTCTACAAAGGGCAATTATCAATCTTGGATATGGATTGTACATTATAGCCAACATTGAGTAAGCGGCTTGTGTCGATCTTGGTTTAACGGGACACTTTATAGCACGCACCCATTTTCACGACCGAAGTATTGTTTTCCCATGTCAAACCGCGAAACACGAATTAGTCGTAGAATTCAAAAAGTCAACGTTTGATGTTTGATGGAGTAATAAAGTTTAGCGGGATTTCTTGTCTTGACTTCTTAAAGTACAGCAGAGAACAAGAAGCCGTTTTTGTTTTCGTAAGATTCTACATAACCCTGTTTCTAAGCTGTTTCCAGGCATAACAAAGGCAAATCAGCTTAGGGCCAGATGGTCAGATGGTGGCCGGATGACGGATGACCGGTGACCGTGACCGGATTAGAGCTGGACCACAGCCACATTCTGGCAGTGGCTGTTGACAGCCATACTGCCACTGCCAGTAAACAGACTGCCAGACCCCTTGGCAGTGAGCTCACTGCCAATCCCTAACCCTAACTATCCTTTACACAAGAGATGAATTATTTGCTTCGTATCGTACCTGCGAGCTGCTAAGATCGACTTCAATTCTGCTGCTTTCTTGATCGCACCCGACCGAATGACCGCTTCCCCAATCATGTGTCGTATCGCCTTCCATGATCAAGATACGCACATAAACTTTCTATTGCTATCATACAATTGATAAAGAAAACCAAAACAAAAAGAATTATTGTTCTCTTTGGTTGGTCGACGCTGTTAAGATGTTTTTGTGCGAAACGAGACTAATAAATAAATGGCGCGCCGCGGTCAACGAGAACCGCGGTCGTTTTTTTTCGCTTTTAGTTTTGAGACGACGTCTTGTTTCCTCGTGCTTCTGAACATACACTCAGTTTTGCTGTAAAGCCAAAAGTAGCCCCTAGTTTAATCTGGTTCTCTTTATGCCACAGTGGCTTGTCTTGCCGTTACTCGAGTGCCCTATCCCTATCCCTAGTGTATAGTCACAACTTGACGGTACTCAATTTAGCTGGCAGTGTGAGTGGCTGTGGCTGTCGCAGCCAGGGTCACTGCCACTGCCATGGCAGTGGCAGTCGGTTTGTGGCTGTGGTCCAGCTCTAGACCGGATGACTTGTTGACCACGGACGAAGGACGACCGCGAGAAAGGATTCGAAAGTCCGAAGTCCTCGGAGCCGGAGTCAAACCGATTACGATGAGTCAAGAATTCATGGATTGATTGTGCCAATCTAGCCAGTCGGCTTCTAAATAGTTTACTTTCTATCACATGAGCAATGTCAATAGTTTCTCTTTTCCAACCATTGCAGCCCCAGGCTCTGTGCGAGGTGCAGGTCTCTAAAATGACAATCTCCGCTGCGATAGAGGTTTTAAGAGAGCGAGTATCGTTTTTCTTTTGATAAGCATCACGTAAATCCTAGATAACTGCGCGACCCAAATGCTAGTCGATTGCATTATTGTGCTCTGGTTGCTCTCGCCTGATGAAGAATAGAACGACGATTGCGATCTAATTATCGTGTTCAGCCGATGTTGTGCTAGAAACTGTTCTGCACATGATTCACTCTCCTCCTTGGAATTTATCCATCATTCATTCATTCATTTCGCGCCGCAAACTACTAGTACGACGATCAAGTCACCGTTCAAGTTCAATTTCATGCTAAACTGCCTTCAATTCGCCGCCGAAAGGAACCCGTTCGCGGCACCGCTTCGTTGAATCCCTGACGAAATTCATTTATTTTGCGCGTGTTTCTGTCGTACGTTGTATCATGACGCTCTCATCATCGCGATGGGTCACTTCTGTGATAGTGATGATCATGTATCGTGTCCTTTCGAAAGCGCCAGCTCCAGTTACTCACGATCACATGATCACAGCTAATTGTTAGCGAATTTCTCAGAAAAGACTTTCGAAATGATTTCTTCTAAATGCATTGAACCCTTTTTGACGATTATTCGATTCATTCGTCAGTGCATGTATCTGCACTTATGCACACATTTCGATATGTTCTTCAAGACCTATTTGCAATACAACCCTCCTCGTACCTCGGCAAGCGCAGTGCAAATGAAGAGCCTTTGCAACGCTCCTCTCGCTATTTGTATCACTCTCTTGTTCGGGCTCGTCCATTTCTGTAGATTGAACTGCCTTGAAAAAGCTTCGCCGTTTTCCTTTTCATCATGTCGTGCTCGAAGCTCCAAGCTCGAATTTCGTTTGTCGTCGGAGTCGTCCTTGCGGTTGACCTTGACCTTGACCGGCTCCATTTTTCACCGTCATACGTCATACTGGTAACGCTCCGACATTCGACACTCATGCGTTTTGGCGGGACGTGGCGAGTATCATTGGAGAACCATTCGGACTACAGAAATGACAGACTGAAAGCTCTTTTCCGTCTAAGTATTTATCAGATGAATCGCGTATAGGAAAACACGTCTAAGTAATTTGGGTTAGTTATCCGTTTTGTCGAGATGATGTAAAAATACATACATCTAAGCAAACTTGCAACGGCTCCGGCATTTCTAAATAAATGATCGCAAAGATCGCTGTTGTCAAATACCATAGAAATTTGCGCGCCTTACGCATTGGCGTTCGTAGCCAAAAGCGACCATTCCAAGGACTGCTGCCTCGTCGTCCAATTTCATTTTGGCTCACAATCAAGATTGCCGAGTCCTTCGTTACCGAAATCTTCTTCTTCTTTATTTATAACAAATAATCAATAAAGCTTCCGTCATGTTCCGCTTCGCCACTACTTTGTTGCTCACAACTCTCTTGGCAGTCAACGCCATTGAAATCCCTACCGAGGGAAGCGTCCTTTGGAATCGGCCATGGGCCAAGCGTTGTTGCGAAAGGCCACCGTCATTGAGCCTGCTCGTCACTTGAACAACAACAACAACCAGAACCAAGGAAACTCCGCTTACCTTGGAAAGTACGAGATCAAGTACTTGGGTTGCAACTCGTTGCTTCAGCTCAACCGCGAAGCCGGCGGCAACAACAACCAGGACGAAGGAATCTTGTACACACAGCACTTGGTTCGCTTCGCCCTCTGCCCGGCCAACTCGTGCAACTCGTGCAACGGAGGAGGTGAATACGCCGTCAACATGGCCGAATTCGTCGATGCTTACACTGAGGCCAAGCTTTCGGAGGAAGCGTACGCTTGCGAAATGGTGCGTGAGACCTGCTACTGTGACAACGCTGACGACGCTGAAGTGTGCGAGGCTGCTTGCTACTCCAGTGCTGGCTTGACCAACTGCGCTCAAGCTGAGGGAGAAGAGGAATTCGAGATTCAGCGTTACTTGGAATGCAAAGGTAAGCTCGTTGTTGAATTGAATGAAGGAAGGAAGAATGAATTCAATTTGATTTGATTTCCGTTTTCTCACTCTCTCCCTTCTTATTCTTATTTTTTACTAACAGAGGTTGAAAACAACAACAACAACAACAACGGAAACAATGGAGAGAACAACCAGGCCAGCAGCATCTACGTCGGACCTTACTGCGCCAGCAACGGCAAGTCGATCCACTTGGGTGTCTTTACGACAACACTTGCCACACCAAGGCCTCCTCCAGCTTGTACTCGGCCCGCACTGGTTCCGAGTTGCCCTTTGTCAGCCAGTCCATCATCAAGACTTCGGGCTGCATGTCGTGCCGTGACACTCAGAACAACAACGACCAGAACAACCAAGTCCAGAACGAAGATGGTTCTTACGAAGAGGTCTACGCTGTGACTGACTTGTGCACTCAATCCTACCAGAGCGCAGTCAAGTGCGAAAAGAACATGGCCTTTTCCACCAAGGATACTTCTGGATGTGAATTCCTCGGCAGTGTGTTGCCCCGTCTTTCCAGTGCCAGCAAGGCGAGTGGTGTCTACGGTGGTGGCCGCAACGGTGCTGCCAAGGCCTTTGCTTGGATCTTTGCCATGACCACTATTGCTTTCGGAGCCTACTCTTACTTTTTTGTACCGCAAGATCAAGCGAGGATCTCAATCGTTGGTCGCCGGAGGAAACTTGGCTTAAACAAACGAGAGATTGATTGATTGATTGTGCATGTCAAGAATGAAAGAAGGTGCTGTTAATGCTCAACCTGTGTACTACTATCCTATTCACGTTGTGTATTGACGAATAACATTTTAATATTATTATTATTTTACAACCAAGAGAGTATGGTATTGTTCTCAGTCTATATGTATATGTGTGCGATCGTAAGTTATTTAGGCAGATGTTGATCCTAGACCTATTCTATTCACTCGTCCGTCTCGTTCTCTCTCTTTCTCGTTTCTTGCGAAACGGTTGTTGGCGTTGAAATGCTTTCTTGTAACTGTAGGTAGGTTGTGACCGTTTGAATGGACTAACGTTTCTGCAACTGTTGGCGGTTGGTTATCCTAATGTGAGTCCATTTTGTGCGTGATTTGGACCTTCAACAACACCAAAAAACAGAAAACGCAACCATTCATTATCTTTCTTTCAATGTTACCATTCCTCGTATACCAACTTGCATACAAATAATAATGACTCGAACTACAACATTAACGATATCCAAATCAACAGTAAAGAGTTTATTGCGATTGCTGCAAACGCCTTCTTTAGCGCCTCATTTACAAGCCAAGGCAACCAAGAATGCGCAACAACAAACAACTTCACGTTACAATGCAATTCAAGAATACGTGTTAAAAGCAATCCGCGAAAACAAACAAAACACTAATAACCACAAGCAGCAATTGACACTGCAGCGCTTTTATGAATTGCAAAAGGACCTGCACGAACGAGCCAAATTGTACGCGATCGATACGGGCGCAGAGAATCAATTGGATGCCCGAGAAATGAGTCGCCGAGCGGCAGCGCGTGCTGGATTGCAATTGCCGATTCTTTGGAATGATCTTGATGAATATAGTGATGAGGATAATGAGAAGAAGTCGTCCTAATTGTTGTAATGATAGTTATAAATCGATTTGTCGACTGCAAACACGAGAACTACAATCATCTAGTTTGCTACGAATAAATGCCTAGTTTTTATAGCGCTTTTGTTTCTCAAATAGTTGATTATTCTAATCATCCTTACTCTGATATCTACGTCGTACGTACGTACGTATGTATGTATCTCATCACAATCACATTCCAATTACTCTACATTTGCCCCTTGAGAGGATTCTGTTGCGCGAGTTGCTGTCTCCATCCCGTACCTGCCGCATGCATATACTGGAAGGTCGACCACAAATTCTGCCAAATCCAAGGATAATACGCATACTTGACACCGTGTTTGGCACACACTTGACGGACTGTCGGAGCAATGTAGGGATACCACGCCGAACTCATGCGAGGGAACAAGTGATGTTCGACTTGGAAATTGAGGCCTCCCGTCAAACAACCCGAGACAAATCCACCGTACGTACACGAAGTCTCGACTTGAGATTTCATCCAGCACACGGGTTGTCCGGTCTGACGCGCCATACGAGTGGGATCCCGGTCGGCCGTGTCAAAGTTGTGACTGAGGAAAAGAGAATGGCCAAATGGAGTGATTCCGCCATGCCCATTAACAAAATGAGCGGAGCGACTTGATAGCCGTGCAAGTACAGGGGAGCGAGTACGTTGGTCGTAATGTAGAGTGCGCGCAAGAAAATAGCAAACTTGCGCGACGACTGGACATGCGGACTGATCCAGCGTTCTCCGACTCCAGCACTGACACGATGATTCAAATCCAATACTTCCGGATTGAACACGGAACTCAACCAATATCCCGACAGTAGAGGCCAAAAGAATAGAATTTGGAATTTGTGATACCATTTGCGACGAGTGTCATTCGCAGGATACTCATTGAAGAGCAATAGAGGCTCGGCATTGAATGAATCCGGATCCTTCTCGGCATGATTGGTATAACTGTGATGCGTCCAGTGCTGTTCTTGCCAAAGCCACTTGCTGCCTCCAATGAAATCGGCACCCAACCCAAAGAGATCATTGACCCAGGGCCGTTTGGAGGCGGCTCCGTGATTCGCATCGTGCTGCACATTCATCCCAATGAGTGCTTGCGACATGCCGTAGGCAATCGCGAGTAGAACCGTAGGACCGGAAACGACCCAAAAGTACTGCAGCGTGAAAAAGAGAGCAATGTAGCAAAAGGCACGAAAGAACCAGCCTGGTGTTCCAAATTCACGTCCTCGAGCGACAATTTTGTAGACTTCGCGTTTGATTTCTCGTTCAAAGTCCGTGTCGAATTGGTATCTTCGTTGGGTTGGGGAGGTGTTGAATGTTGAGTCAATGAAATGAGTGAATAGAAAAATACACACACGAACACACACAGGCATAATAGACACTTACTCCATTCGAAAGTCGCTCACTTTTCCGACAGCCTTCATTTTTTCCAAATGCTTGACCGTATGATACGGATGAATCATTTTGTAATGAACGGTAACATCATTTCCTCCAAATACATTGATTTGTTCTCCTCCGGGATGATCAAAATCGCTCAAATCATAGACAATGCCGTCAATGACAATTTCGTGGCCTTGTAGCTCTTTGACCGAACGAGTTGTAGTTGTAGTTGTTGCGTTGTCGTCTGGTTGTGCCGTTGTGTGGCGTTGACGAAGTTTATCCGCGTCCGGGGCATTTTACAGAATAAAGAGAGTTAGATAGTTAGACAGTTAGTTATTAAAAGGAGAAGATTTAATTCAATTCACAACAAGAGAAAGAAATGATTGATGAATATAATCATGTCCACGAGATGCCGACGAAGAAACGAAGAAAACGCCGACGTGGGAAACAACAAAATTAGAGAACCCGGAAAAAAAAAAAAGACGCTTCGATCAGCAACGCATGACGCAGCACCACATACAGAAGGCCGCCCCACCCGGGTCACTCTATAAACAAAGTGTACTCACGCATTTGACCAGTGACGGGAAAATCAAAGGCGCACCGCGTCATTGGAATCTGGAATTGGGAATTAATTATTTCACGACATTGCAAGAACATCGAAAGAGGGCCAGACCATAGAACCCGGAAATGCAAACGACTGCCCAACGTCCGACAGGAAAACCTTCTTGGGACTTTCTAAACGAGATCGTGCTTCAACAGGAACAATAAACAATTGATCCAGGGATACGGGATATAACTATCTTATTGAAAATGGTCAGCGGTCAGCGGACGACGTTCCATGATGAGTGTGATGAGTGCTGATGAGCTGATGAGAGATGAGAGATGCTGTAGTCTCTAGTCCCCAAGGCCCAAGGCCGCTCTCCACTCTCCACCCTAACATTTACCTTATCATCGAGACTCAAATGACATTCGTAGAAGAGAGAACATGCGGCGTAGGCGGAGGAGTGAGTCAACGAGAGCCGCAAGCGTATGAAAGAAAGTGTACACCATTTCGACGCATCCCTTGGACATTCGTTTCCTATTGCCTGGCCTTATTGAATACGAGTGCCGCAAAACGTCTCCTTATTGCCCTACTGGCTCATTGATCATATAGTTTAATGCCTCGGATTGGCCAGCATCCGAAACGCATCGGCTGAGTGGCTCGTTCCAAAAGTAGGGAAGAAAGGATGGCAGATGGCAATTGCAGAAATGCAGAAATGGTCATCAGCAGGAACGAGGACAGCTGCGTTCACTTTAACTA
The DNA here is from genome assembly GCA_026008555.1 of Fistulifera pelliculosa. NCBI lineage: Eukaryota > Bacillariophyta > Bacillariophyceae > Naviculales > Stauroneidaceae > Fistulifera > Fistulifera pelliculosa. Next base: position 22,122 of record BROJ01000366.1, read on the forward strand.
CCGCTTGTTCATAATGCAAAGTATTAACCAGCAAGTAACCACTATCAACACACTAAAGTGGACCGGAATTCTTGGAACTTCCCAGAATCATCATCGACCAACGACCAACTTCCGGGAGGTTTGAGTTTGGGCCTGGAGCACTTTTACGCCTAGCTTCTTTCGTAATAACCGTCAGTAAACAGTAAACCTTATTGATACACATTGTTGGGCGTTTTTGCTTTTCGGCGTCTTGGGCCAAAAGGCGAAGAAAGGTGCGCCGAATTGCGTTCCAAGAGGAAAAAAAAGATTGCATCACTTTCAAGCTTTACTTGCTGTCCTTGTCCTGCAGTCAATTATTGATAAACAAGCAAACCGATAGAAGTTAAAGCAATGATCTTACAGATTCAGAATCAAGCAAGCGACAGGATGGACGACTCTCGTCAGAGGCACCCATCGATTACATCTTTGTCGTTCACAAAAAAATTACCAGAGACCGAGCCCCGCCGACGATGACATTACAGTCGATAGTCATTCTAATTCATTGAACAATGATGACGACGACGACGATGAAGGCAACAACAGTTGCTGTCCTCCACCGGCTCAAGAGTCAAAAGAGCTGCGATGGTCATCGGAACACATTCGATGCGGGCGACCTCGCTCACAATCCTGTTCTCCTTCCATGCCCGCTCGAGAGATCCAGAAGATCGATTCCTCTTCATGTCGCCGTTGGTTGTCTTCTCTGACCAAGAGCGAGTCTGTCGCAGACTTTGCCCCCACCATGCCCTGCGCACTCGCCAACGATCGAAGAGTGACCCTTCATTGGAGTTCACCAACCGAGCTGTCGAGAATAGTAGAGTAGTCCTGGTGCCTTTTCCTTCGGCTGCTTGTCAGGCCTAGTATTTGGAGAAAAGCAAGGGATCCATCTCGAAAGAGAGACTCTAGAAACCTTGCTTAGTTTTGAAAATACACACTCGCGAAATGTGGACGCCACCATTTTATCACTCTTTTGTTTATTTTTCAGTTAAAGATATTAAGACACACTCAAGTATACTTACTTTCAATCATGTTGCGTACGCGATAGGTGTGTACTGGTAGAACTGCCGTTGTTTACCTAGCCGTCATTCGCGTTGTGTGGATGGTGGATGCTGAGAATACAAGGGTAGTGAAATCGATACGCTGTTTTTCACAACCAGCCGTGCTTATCAATTCTCTCCTGCTCCCGTAGGGTCAGTGATATTGTTAGAATCAGCATCAGTGTCAATGATAGAGACATCGAATCGAACATAGTTATTAGTCAGAGATGTCGTCTCTATAGTCTCGTCAAATTCATGCTCTGTCTCAACGGTACGTCCACGGCTCTCGTCGCGAATGTTTCGTCGAGGGCAAATCTCTATACCCAACTCTAATAAATTTTTTGTCTCTCTATCCAACACTACCCTTTTGGGCCCAAAAATAGTCACTCGCGCCAAAAAACCTCCTCTATCCAACTTTACAACAACAAAATGACCCGTTTCCGTGACTTCTGCACAGGCGTTAACAGCCGTTTCATAATCTCCTAAGTAATTTGGTTAATCAATAAGTTGAAAAATCGTCCCAATAACTCCCAACGGTCCGCCAAACACGCGAAAGGAAGAACAAAACAAACACCTGCGTCTCGACAAGTTGTCGACCGATACCACCGAAGCAAGCAAAACAATACAGAATCTCTTCTTCATAAATTGTTGCATGCTATTTCATATTGCACTCGTGCTGTCACAAAGCCAGGCTACATGCAAAAGGTCGGGAGCCTTTGTTTTAAATTTCATTTGAGCAGCAACAATGCCTAAGCGTCGACTTGTGCGAGAAGGTTTTGAGCAGAAAAAACAAATATCAATCCACCTCCAGACAGAAGCAGTTAACCCCGCTAGCGGGATCCATACCGGATGCGGTGTAACCAGCCGTTGCAGCTTTTTGTCTTCATAAATTGGTCGGAATTTTGGGTGCGACCGCAACTGCAGTGTGGTCGCACTTGTCTCTCTTCGGAAAATCCCTTGCTAAGAAGGGACCAGTACGTCACTCTGCATTGGGGCCTGAGCGGGGCCCGATTGTAAGACCAATCTGCGTGTCTCCGCAGGTTGGCGTTCAAATCCCTCTGTTTGCGGAATAATTCAGTGTTTCTTATGACGTTCTCGTCGAACCACTCGGTGGTTCATTTGTGCTCTTGCTTTGCGGTGTAACGAGTCGTTTTTCAATCATTCAGTTTGATGACATTCATATTCCTCTTTTGTGGGGATATGCGCGCTCGTTTCGGGTGGCATTTTGAACCGCTCGATTGTTCATCCATGTTCTTGCCGCCAGGAACGATGATTATCAAAAATAGGTCACCCAATAGATTGCTAATTCATAAATCCATCAATCAAATTGTATAAAAACTAGCTTGAAACTAATTTGGTGACGATTATCTGCAGTACATTACGGTTTTTCTTGCTAAAAGTATGATTAGCTTGGAGTTGTCCTCCGAGCGATTTTCGTCCGTTGTTTTTGCATTATTTATTCTTCTTGTCTCGCTTGCTTGCTATAGGCAATGAATTCTATCTGAATGCTTTATTATTTGTACCTGGTAGTATTGTATTGCAAGCTCGATTCTGGGTTGCGATACAGACCTTTCGAAAAGAAATTGGACGCTATTTGGTTTGCTTATAGACAATAAATAGAACGCGCTTACCGACGGTTTCTGATTGCAATCGCTCAACAACCATTGCAGCAACAACATTTCGATTGCGGAGAAGCTCAAAGAGTCAAATTGAGCTCCAAATAAACGAACCGTTTGCATCCTGCGAAAAGAGCCCAGCGTCGTTTCTGGTCTTTTTCTTCGCCAAGTCTTTGAGCTGCGCAGGCCCTTTTTTACGATTGCTGTTGAACGAATATATCCTGCTTCTACAAATGCGACAAATTGAATCAAATGCAACAGCTACCGTTATTTACTTGACTATTATTTCACAAAGATACAGATGTTCAACCCGACTCGCTGGCTCCGCGAAGCTTTCGCTGCTTGTTGCAAACGGAAAACCGAGACGTACTTCCGCAAGTAAGCGCGTAGTTTTACAATCAAAAGAGTTCCTAGGGGATCGAGTACAGGATTGGCACGTTTGCCAAGATGAGTTGCTCCAAACACAGTAAGACTTGTAGCAGTTGACACCGAGCCATGCTCCAGTAAGTGTCGTGCCGCATTGCCCCAAATGAAAATGACTGAGTTGGAGCAGCTACGGGCGCAGCAACAGGAGTAGGAACCGGCACGGGAGCGACGACAGGAACTGACACCGGCAGAGAGACAGGTGTGGTTACCGGCGTGGGTGCAGTTGGCACACGTACAGGCGTTGCGACGGGTAGAGAGATAGTAGGAGCAGAAACAGGGGCTGCAATAGGTGTAGCGACGGGTACAGACAACGTCGGCGTCGGTACAGGAGAGCAGCTACGGGCACAGGCAAAGTCGGCGTCGGTACAGGAGCTGCGGCGGGCACAGGCAAAGTCGGCGTCGGTACAGGAGCTGCGGCGGGCACAGGCAAAGTCGGCGTCGGTACAGGAGCTGCGCTACGGGCACAGGCAAAGTCGGCGTCGGTACAGGAGCTGCCACGGGCACAGGCAAAGTCGGCGTCGGTACAGGAGCTGCGGCGGGCACAGGCAAACAGTCGGCGTCGGTACAGGAGCTGCTACGGGCACAGGCAAAGTCGGCGTCGGTACAGGAGCTGCGACTACGGGCACAGGCAAAGTCGGCGTCGGTACGGCAGGAGCTGCGGCGGGCACAGCAAAGTCGGCGTCGGTACAGGAGCTGCGGCGGGAGCTGCGGCGGGCACAGGGTTGATTGGGGCTGCAATAGGTGTAGCGACGGGCACAGATAAAGGTGGCGTCGCGACAGGTGTAGCGACAGGAGCTGCAACCGGAGCAGACGCTGGAGGACAATCATCACACCAACCCCGTTGCTGGGTCCGCCGCCGTAAGAGCAAAACCTTCCTTGCAATCAGGAGCACATTTACACGTTCCAAAGTCGAAATAGCGGCCCCATCCGCAATCGTACGTCGGCGCCGGGGCGAGACACCCAAACATCTCTTCTGGCCTCTTACAGGCCTTTGGGACGTACTGTGATTTGGGAACTGGATTTTGCATCCACTCAAGCAAGTCCATGTTGGTGACAAAATAAGCGTCACTGTAGTTTCCATGATCTGCTGGATCCAAGACTTGAGAAATTCACCGTTCCCGTCTTTGTTGAGCCAAGGTTCATGCAAGTATATTCCGAATGGCGCTCGGTTCCCATTGTAGCGACGCAGAAACATTTGGTGCACATCCGTTGCGAACGTGGAGTAATCCATGATGTCATAGACTAAGCTGTTGTTCACATCGTACCAGCGATACATCGGAATTTCCACATATTCGGGTACGACGCGTTGAGGCATGTACCTGTCAAACCGCACTTGACACTTCCTGTGAATCCGTTCTCCAAGGTGAAGGGCCACGTGTTGTTTGCACCGTAACCAGAGTCGGCATCGTCGTTCTGGATGATGGTGGAATCGTAAACAACACCGAGTTGCTCTAGATTTACCAACGTTGACTCGTTGTAGTTCAAGTACGGCGTGCGAAATCCGGTGATTGCCGTTCTCGGAACGCCGCAAGCCTCCAATTGATCCATAGCGCTCTTAATCTGCTCGACGGATGGCCTGCCCGCGTGCGGTCCGGTGTGATGGGCTTGCTCAACTGCACCGCTGTCGTACAAGAACCTGATCGGCTCGCACTGCGTCCAGTCAAAAGAAGTGAAATGCGTAATGCGCGGCGGGCAGTCTCTGCTATCTTTGATGTCTAGTATGTACTTCTTCGTGGAAGCGTACTTTTGACCTGTAAAGCCGTCATCGAAGGTGATGGTGATGAACTGAGGAATGTCCTTCGTATCCATTTTCCCTTCGAATGGAAATCGAGACGCAGGAAACACAACTTTCGGCAAAGGTGGCGTCGGTACAGGAGCTGCTACGGGCACAGGCAAAGTCGGCGTCGGTACAGGAGCTGCGGCGGGAGCTGCGGCGGGCACAGGGTTGATTGGGGCTGCAATAGGTGTAGCGACGGGCACAGATAAAGGTGGCGTCGCGACAGGTGTAGCGACAGGAGCTGCAACCGGAGCAGACGCTGGAGGACAATCATCACACCAACCCCGTTGCTGGGTCCGCCGTTGTAAGAGCAAAACCTTCCTTGCAACCAGGAGCACACTGACACGTTCCAAAGTCGAAATAGCGGCCCCATCCGCAATCGTACGTCGGCGCCGGGCGAGACACCCAAACATCTCTTCCGGCCTCTTACAGGCCTTTGGGACGTACTGTGATTTGGGAACTGGATTTTGCATCCACTCAAGCAAGTCCATGTTGGTGACAAAATAAGCGTCACTGTAGTTTCCCATGATCTGCTGGATCCAAGACTTGAGAAATTCACCGTTCCCGTCTTTGTTGAGCCAAGGTTCATGCAAGTATATTCCGAATGGCGCTCGGTTGCCATTGTAGCGACGCAGAAACATTTGGTGCACATCCGTTGCGAACGTGGAGTAATCCATGATGTCATAGACTAAGCTGTTGTTCACGGCGTACCAGCGGTACATCGGAATTTCCACATATTCGGGTACGACTCGTTGAGGCATGTACCTGTCAAACCGCACTTGACACTTCCTGTGAAACCGTTCTCCAAGGTGAAGGGCCACGTGTTGTTTGCACCGTAACCAGAGTCGGCATCGTCGTTCTGGATGATGGTGGAATCGTAAACAACACCGAGTTGCTCCAGGTTTACCAACGTTGACTCGTTGTAGTTCAAGTACGGCGTGCGAAATCCGGTGATTGCCGTTCTCGGAACGCCGCAAGCCTCCAACTGATCCATAGCGCTCTTGATCTGTTCGACGGATGGCCTGCCCGCGTGCGGTCCGGTGTGATGGGCTTGCTCAACTGCACCGCTGTCGTACAAGAACCTGATCGGCTCGCACTGCGTCCAGTCAAAAGAAGTGAAATGCGTAATGCGCGGCGGGCAGTTTCTGCTATCTTTGATGTCTAGTATGTACTTCTTCGTGGAAGCGTACTTTTGACCTGTAAAGCCGTCATCGAAGGTGATGGTGATGAACTGAGGAATGTCCTTCGTATCCATGATCCCTTCGAAAGGAAATCGAGACGCAGGAAAAACACAGCCTGTAAGGATTTGAGATAGCCAAGGAGTTCACAATGTTAGCAATGTCCAAAGGAGTCGCACATCGCACAATCTATATATGAACTTACAGCCTTCACTCCTACCGAAGCCGTCATTATGATGTAGAATAACCAGCTATAGAACTTCATGATCCCCAACAGCTGTCAAGTCCGTGTTGTATGAACAATGATAATCGTTCAATTGTGCGACAATTCGACTGGTTTCATGTTCCATTATTATTTTCGTTTCGTTTTTTTTTTCTTTTCTCATTCAAGTGGACAGCGGGCAATAATGTTTCCTCATTTTGTCACTTGTCGGACACCATGTTCCATTTGTCTCCGAGCCTTGTTCAATACTGTGTTCATATCTCACTTTCTTCTTTCGTTCACGAGGGTCTCATGACAAAAAATGTCTTGTATATAGTGAGTACCGTATATCGTAAACCGTAAACAGAATGAAGAAGTAACAGTTTCTGTGCATTGGAGAAAAGATGGGCATCTGTCCAGTCAGCGGCCAGCATTATTGAGAGCGCAGGAGGCACAGATCAGCGGCTGTGCTCGAGAATAGAGAAACCAAAGAAAAATGAGAAGAACGCTGGAAAGCGTGAAACGATTCGTCTCTAGCGTCTAGCGTTAGCGATTTAAAAGTACGGAGTAGTTGATTTAGCGCTTGCTCTAGAGTTGACCTCGTGGGTTAGTGTACCTGGTACTGTATCTGTGCAATGTGCAATGTAAAGCACGAAGCACGATGCACAGATCTGTGCATTGGTAATTCGTAAACCGTGCATCCGGTCGTCGCAACAATCGCAGCTTAGCGGCTGCTGAAGGCTGGGACTTGAAGGCACGAGGAACAAATAACGAGATCCCCAGTACACGGGAGTCGAATCGACATTTTCAACAGAGAAAGTCCATACGTATGACGTGTGGTCTATCCTGTTCCTCCAGCTTCCTGCAAAACGTAAATCTAGAAACCTATTGATGCTCCTTCGTCCAAGTCTTCAGTCACCCTAGCCTAGTTCCATATTTATAAGCGAGCATGGAAAATGGCGGCAAGTGCGAAACCATTTTGTTCTTGCCTTGTCGTTTATGGCCTTGCATCTCCTTTTGCGGTTTGAACAGCAAGGCGGTAACGTGTAATCGAATCAATATGAAAGACGCCAAGAAGAGACTCTTATCAAATCTACATCATGATGGTGAGACAATGCACTTTCGTTGACTTTATTCGATTAGTAGCATCAAACGAGGCGACGACGAGAGCATTGACGGCTATTTCCTTGCTGTATCTTTTTACTCCTCCGTTAGAAAGGATTGTTGTTTTAAAATGCGTTGTCGGTTCAATGCACAATTTCCGCTCAGTCCCACATTGTATCTAAAAAGCAAGTCAATTTACCCGCGTCAAATATCCTAACTCCTCGTTCTCAGCATCGTCCAAAATCGCCTTTGAAGCTAAAGCCGGTGAGAGAATCGCTGTGCTGCTAACTCGATATTTCCTGCCGAATTCTATACAATACTCTGTGAAAGAGCTATTGCCTTTCCTTGAGTGACGTTTTGTCAAATTGCTTTTACAACCTCGTTCAGCTGCAATCAATCGATCGATCGATCGATCGATCGATTGACACCCGTCCTCGGTATTGTGATGTGATGGATCATTGCAAACGGACAGGAAGCGCTGCTAATGCTCCACTGTCCGTAATTTCTCGTTTCAAGACTTGACTGACTCATAATACTCATCAGTAACCCCGATGCTGTCAGATTATTTCATCTCTTTCGTTGTTGTTCTTCTCGCATGTGCTTTCTCGTAGTCTTGGAAGAAGCCGCGCCGTCTTTCACTGCCAAACAAGCATGTCTACTCGCTATTCTTCATCCGATCTATAGGCCTTCTCTTCTGTGTATGCGCTGATCAAATCAAATCAAACCAAATCAAATCAAAAGGAATTATTTCTTGAATATAGAGTTGCAGTGCAACAAGAGAAGAAAGAGATCGAGAGTGAGACGCGAGCGTTTTCAGTGTCACCGCCTGTCCGCTATCCGGCTTATCAAACGATGGGGCTTGCTGTCCTGGCTGGATAACCCGGAGAAGGTCTGTCCGGTGCCCGCAATGTTTCAGGCAATCGCCGCTTTTGTTCGATGCAAAAAACTTCATCCTTTTTGTCACCTCTTATTCCTCTTTAGCTGTCTTTTTTCCCTTGCATTATTATTTTGTCGACCATAAACTCGACATATCAGCACGGCATTACTTCAATTAACAGCATTCATCTAGTTTAAAAGTTCCGAGGACAATAGGACAGAGGAAACGAACGTTGCGAACAAACTAGATCGGGCGGTTTGTTGAAAGGCCTCGCGAACCGATTCTTTTGCCTTCGATGGCTCAGAAGCAACCGTAATAGCCTCTTACATTCTATGAATGATACTATTCTACTTTCATGAATCGAAATGGTGCTCGCTCATTTTCCTTGATCTATCTCGTGTGCGGAGTTTTCTGATATGTTGGGGTTTATTCATGCTTCTCTGCCTCTTGCGATAATGTATGAACTCTGTTTGCACGTTTAAGAAGATCAAGAGTTCTCAAGTCTAGCTAGAAAGGCCGATTGAAGAGCGTTTTGTCTCGTGCTCTCTCTCTCTGGAACCACCCTGAACACTATTTCTCAAGCGATTGCCAGCTCACCTACTTTCACTCATCGAGCTGTCCGTCCGTCACTCTAGACTAGCGATACGTTTCAATAAATCATCGGAAATTAAGGTTGTGTGATAGAGAGTTTTAACATCCAATTATCAATTTACTTATTTAGAAATGAAAGACAAAGAACAAATTACTGCCGATCCACGCTGGCGCACGTTTCTTGACACAGATAGCAAATTTACTCGCATCACCACAGTTAGTCGGGTAATTCTGACAGTCAAAGTCGTTCAAAGGTGCTCGGCTGCAGGGCTGACATGACTGCCAATACTCATTGCCCCAAACACAATAAGAAGCGACGCAATTGAAGCCAAACAATCCTCCGGTAGGTGTCGTGCCGCACTGTCCCCAAGCAGCAATCTCTTTCGTGGGCATTTGAACTGGAGCGCCACCGGCGCTGCGATTGGGTCCCGATCGATCGCCTGGCAAGCAAGAACGACTCATGCCGTCAGAATTCATCAAACACGCCAGTCCGGGACAGCATACATCGTGTGACTTGCATCCGTAACCACCCCAGCGAGCAGCACAATTGTTGTTCACCAAAGCGCCGTTTGCAAGCCACCTCTTGGGATCCGAAGAAGTACCACAAGCAATGCACTGAGACTCGGTGGTACCGCACCAAGTAATGCACGTTTTGAAATCATTTGAGCAGCAGCCAGGACCAGGTGCGACTGGAGGAGCCGGAAGAGGCTGGCAACAGGTGCAGAGACTGGAGCGGAAGAGGCGCAGCAACAGGTGCAGAGACTGGAGCCGGAAGAGGCGCGGCAACAGGTGCAGAGACTGGAGCCGGAAGAGGCGCAGCAACAGGTGCAGAGACTGGAGCCGGAAGAGGTGCGGCAACTGGAGCAGGGACAGGAGCTACTGGTGCCACAGGAGCTGTAGGCGCCGGGCAATTCCAGTCAGTGCATGTCCCGTCTCGTAGACAGAAACCTGGTCTGCACTTGCAGCTGCAGCTCACACTATCCCAGTCTTCGGACCACCAGTTGCAATTGTAATTCTTTGGAAAGCAATACAAATCGTTGTAGCCAGTAGCTTCGCAGATTCGCTGCTGCTTGAAAACAGAGAGAGGAACGGGGTTCTGCATGTACTGAGGAGCTGCTTGTTTGTAACAAAGAAGACATCGTCTCGCTCTGTCAATAGCTGCTCAATCCACAGTTTCAGCGAGGCTCGTTCTTTTCCAGCCAAGTGACAGTTGATGTGAAAGGGTGAGCGGTTGCCATTGTATCGACGATAGAAGTTGTCCCACATGATTTCGTGGCTGAAAGGATAGTCCATGTTGTGGTAGTAGTTGACATCCTTGCCGGGCTCAAAGTACAATGGCATCGGGACTTCCCACATCCCTTCATGTTGGAAGCTTTCACTGGGTCAAAGTTTCGCCATTCGATGTGAGGTGCTGCGGTTGCGTTGGGAGTTGCGCGGTTGTAGATGACTTTGGATGCGTGATCCCACTTCCAAGGCCAGTAGTTCAGTAGTCTTGGTCGGTTGTTGCAAAGCCGTCAACAACAATGGAGGAGTCATAAAGTGTACGTCCGTATTGACCTTGCAGTGCGTACAGGTCATCCAGCACACGTTGGTCGTGACGTCAAATAGGGTGTTCGAACCCAATGACTTCGTCAGCCCGGGTTCCACAGGCGACTTGGCCTTGAAAGCCACCGTCAATCTGTGCCTTGCTCGGATATATCGCCGTGGCTCAGTGTATGGGTCGCCATTTCATGCTTGGCCTTGTTCAGCTCACGCAACAACCCGCAGATGGTGTAATCAAACGAGACGAACATGGTGATTTTTGGAGTGCAGCCTCGGGCGTCCTTTTCGTGATTGACATGAGATAATCCGCAGTCGGTTTGACGCGGCTATCTCACGCCATCATCGATTGTAATGACGACAAACTGGGGAATGTCTTTGACAGGAAAAGGCGTTGAAAGGATATTGCATCGGGTATCCAAGATTGTTCTTATAATCAACCATTGGGTCCTGTAACACAAACAAACAAGCACGACTGAGTAAATAACACTGGTGTTTTTCTCTTCATCACAACTGCGAAGTTAACTTACGATGCTGAAGTTCCAAACGGCGCTGGCACTGGAAGCAGCAAGCAACGGCGCGGTCGAGCAAACGGGGCTAACTGGGCGGACGGCGGGTGTGGCCGGGACGGCGAACTGGTGTGGCTGGGGACGGGCGCAACTGGTGTGGCTGGGACGGCGCAACTGGTGTGGCTGGGCGGCGAAGCAACTGGTGTGGCTGGGCAAAGTCCAGTCAGTGCAACCACCACCGTTGCTGGGCCCGCCGTTGGTCGGACAAAACCCTTCATGCAGGCACAACGACATGTTCCAAAGTCGAAATACTGGCCCCATCCGCCACACTTGTACAGCGGGCGGGGCTAGGCAGCCAAACATCTCCTCCGGCTTCTTGCAGGTTTGGGGACATACTCTAACTTGGGAACTGGATTTTGCATCCATTCGAGCAAGTCCATGTTGGTAACGAAATGGACGTCAGTGTAGTTCGCCATGATCTGTTCGATCCACTTTTGAGGGGCGTCACCGTTTTGTTGAGCCACGGTTGATGCAAGTATATTCCAAAAGGCGCCGATTTCCGTTGTAGCGGCGTCGAACATTTGCTGAACGTCCGTTGCAAAAGTCGGGTAGTCCATGATATCATTGAGTAATCTGTTACTCTTGTCGTACCAGCGATACATAGGAATCTCCCACATGCCGGGTAAGATTGATTTAGGCAGGATCCTGTGACACCGCACTGGATACTTCCAGTGAAACCGTTCTCAAGGTAAAGGGCCATGTGTTGTTGACGCCGTAACCGGACGCGACATCATCATCCTGGATCAACGTTGTGTCGTAGATCACTCCCAGCGATGCAAGATTGACCAAAGTCGTCTTGTCGTAGCTCAAAAAAGGGCGTCACGGAAGCCAGTGATTTCGTTTCTTGGTACTCCGCAACCTTCCAACTGATCCATTGCGCTCTTGATTTGGTCGACAGTTGGCGTACCCGTGTGCATTCCTGTGTGATGGCCTTGTTCAACCCGGCCGCTGTCGTACATGAATTTGACTGGTTCACATTGCGTCCAGTCAAAGGAAGTGAAATGCGTAATACGCGCGGGCAACCTCTGCGATCGCGAATGTCGAGGATGAACTTCTTGATGGAACCGTATTTTCAGCCTGCATGCTGTCATCGAACGTGATGGTGACGAACTGAGGAATGTCCTTCGTTTCCATTTTTCCTTCAAATGGAAAGCGAGACGGAGGGAAAGAAACCTGAAAGGATTTTCAAAATGAGTACCCAGAAGAACGACAACAGAGCAACGCTTTTCAAAGCTTATGGCGGAGCAGTTCATAGGGGTACTTACAGCTTTCACCCCAAGGGCGGATGCAACCAATAAGGAAATAACGTTGTAGAACTTCATGATCTGTTGTTTGATTTGCAACAAAATGTTTTATGCGATATGCCAAAGCAGCGATCTTTGTCTCTGCCTACAACGTGATTCGTGATTGGTATTTTGTGAGAAGGATTGTTTGGCCTTTCGCTTTTTTTTTCGCCGGGCCGCAGCACATTTTAGCGCACAGTGGACATTTGTGGTCGTGATTCGTGATACGTGATACTTCTCTTGCATACGGTTTTTTGCTAATAAAGGACAATGTTTGTGACTATAACACTGACTACTGACTACTGACTTCTGTTTCTGTGACGAATGCTTTCTATAATTCATTTCCAAAACAAACATCGGTACTTGTTCTTTTCGCCCTTCTCCAATCACGCTTCGTGTCATGGCACAGTATTAATGTGAGAAGTCGGGACTCGACAGTCCTGTTACCTTCTCATTTTGATGTAAAAGAGTAGAGAAATGAAGAATAAGGGTTTCAACGCACAGTGTCAATACATTGTATGAAAACAATTTAATTATTGCCGCATTCGAGATTCAACTTTGAAGCACACTATTAAGAAGAGCACGCGTCGCTGCGTCACGTACGCACGCGAGCTCCAGCCTTTACGCTTGACACTTCACAGGTCACCGGAAAACAGTTCGGC
>BROJ01000367.1:0-61209 GCA_026008555.1 Fistulifera pelliculosa
TTCTTGTTCGACGTTGTCGTGCGTTTCATTTGCTGTTTCTGTGCATTCGACGCAACAATTTGCCTTATTTTCGACGTCAGGACGGATGTCCTTCGTCGTATTGGCGCAGTGTCCGCAGCAACCGTCAGGGGTGGGATTTCCGGGCAAGTCTCGTGCGTTGTTTCGTTCGTTCCGGTTCGTGTTGTGCGCCCAAAATGATGCCAATTCGCGCACAGATGATCGCAAAATTCACCGGCATCTGAGAGCAACCGTAGGGGGAGCTTTGCGGGAGCCTCGCGCTTGCGAATTGCCTTTGTGCTGTGCTTGCGAGTGCGTTTCTTCTCCTCTCAAGAGGCACTGGCGTTGTCTTGGACAACGAGTGCTTCTTGAACTGAATCTGCTTGTCAAACTCTGCAAGGCGGGCAGCGTCAAAGCTTGGAGACACAGCTTGGGCCAACCGAGTGTAGGCTTCAGCTTGCTGTTTCTTTCGGGCCTTTGCGCTCGGCTTCGGGGAACTTTGAAAGTGCGTCTGCATATCCTTGACGATGTGGTCGGACGGCAGTCGACCCAATGCGCGAGCGATGCTTGCGAAACTTGGCTCCACTGCGACGAAAGTAGCGCGGGTAGTTGTCGAACGAAAGCTTTGCAAACGGAGAGGTTTCGCGCGGAATCGAGCGCTGAGTGACAGCGAACGCCAACAGAGCCAACAACCAACCAATCGGGGCGAGAATCCAGCTCACGGGAAGGTAAGGAAGCGAAAGACCCAGCAATACACTGGCAATCGGGACCAAGAGCGCAGACAGAGTTGACATCGCACTCTGAGGTCCCACGGGAAAGTCCGCCATCCAGGCGTAGTGATCGAACGCAACGTTCGCCTGGAGGTTTGTTTCGGTCTTGTTTTGCCCGTCTTGCTTGCCGGTATGCGTGGAGGTGCCATGAGTGGTGGACCACCTGCCACATTTTGCGCACCAGTAGAATTTCTTGCCTTGGTGCTCCTTGACTTCGCTTTCTCCCGGTTTCGGAGCTTGGTGCTTGGAGAAACTCTTACCGCTCGGGCGCTTTGGGTTTGGGAAACGGCCCTTTCCTTGGTTTGGTTTTCCTCCGCGTCCCTTCTGAGCTTGCGCGCCTCGGATCCACTGGCTTCTTTGGTTCGGGACAATCGCGAGCGAAGTGATCCGGGAATCGCAGTTGAAGCAGCGGCGGGAGTCATTCGCAATCACTGGGTAGGCAAAGCGTCTCGGAGCTCCGCGCCTGTCTTGAGAGGTTTTCGCCGGTTCCCAGAGCCCATCGTTCACCATAATGCGGTAGTTCTTGGTCGCTGCATCACAGATGTGATGGTAGTTGATCGAATTAGAATTAAGATACTTAATCCTCTCATCTTGACTCAAATGACTTGTGCGTAGCAAAGCCTTTTGTAGTTCCGCTTGAATCGTCAATAGTTCGTGACGATAGATGTGTCCTATCAGAACTACTGGTGGCCGAAAGGAAACTCAACAGCATGTCTTTGATGAGACTGCTATCAAATTGACCAATGCGGATCAACTCGAGCGACTTAAGGCGGTACTGAGTAGACATAGCCGCAATATCTTGTCCGGAGTAGTTCTGAGGCTTGATTGACTTGATTTCGCCTTGATTCGCTCTCCGTAGGTGAGCGAGACCGCGTGAACGATACTAATAAAGGCGAACCAGACCTCAAGAAAAGAGGGCTTCTCAGAGACCAGAGAGCGAACTTCCGTGGCTAGAGTGTCATCAATACTATTGTAGAAGTATTTGATCTTTTCTTCGCTGTTGGCCTTGTCCATACTATCGTATTTTGACACAACTTCCTTGATTGCCGCCCTAGCGCTATCTGGGTCGACGAATACCGAGTGGTGCGTCACCACATTGAGGGACCGCTCATCGCGCGGGTCGCGCAGATGGCTAATCGGGCCGACACCGAACATTTCGGAATGTTCTGTTACTTTGCGTTCAAATTCTCGGAGATCGTCGCCTGTTTTGAACTTCGTTTCTTCACCAGTAATGCGAGACTTGAAGGAAGACTGCGCGGTGCGTATGTCTGTAGCTCGATACATTCCGGCGGTGATGGAATCAGGCTGTTCGGCAAGTCCGCTCCAATCTGGTTTGGGAATGCCACCACACCAAGCAACAAGGCGACCGCCGACGGCCGAAACGCCTCCCATCAACGGTGTCATTGGAGGTTCGGAGTCGCTTCTCGACTCTGCGGCCATGCGAATGGCAGCCGTAAGCTCTGCAGCAATCTCAGCTGCGCTGGGCACCGGAGGTGCGATCTCCGAAGGTAGATCAATGTCGGCCATCTCAAGAGTTTCTTGAGACCAACCGTCGGTTTCTTGCGAGAGATCGTCAAAGAACGAACTCGGAGAGCTTTCTTGGGCGGCAGATCGAGCCGATCTGTACAGTACTCGGGTTGTCCGACACGGTGTGTCGTTTCAGCTGAAAGGGTAAGAAGACTTAAGGGCGTCCCCTCAAGGCTTGCAACACAAAGGATCTGGGCTCAGCAACCAGTCAAAGTGTAGTACTGTAATTAACTCGTAGAACACCGTTACGATACACTTGATATACGTCGTAGGCTAGTCCAAAGATGTCCAGTCTTTAGATAGCGGACGATACAAAGAGATTCGTTACGAAACAAACGAATACGAAAGGGGGACAAAGTGCAATTGAAGATCGACCGCAAATTATAGGAAAGCTCGCTCTGTTCACAAGAAGTCTTCCAAGTTCCAACGCTCAAAAGACTAAACTTTGCGAGTCGGTTTGGCAACTTCCCACGACCAGTGAAGCATTACTTAGACTATAACTATACTCTGTCTCGCCGACATTCATGCATGAGGATGCATTAGTTAGGAGCTGAAACTTTCCACTTAGCTCGAAACCAACGTCTTCAATCTTAAATAACTCGTCGCGCAAATAATACATAGGCCGGAGTCTTGAGGTGGCGTAGCCATTAGGGATAGGGATATCCACATCAACTGTTCACAATCATCTAGAGTTTCCATCTGTTTTTTTTTTTGCGCTGCTGCTGATCGAAATAATTCATTGATTGATCAAGAAATAAGAAAAAAAATATTGGAAAGGTGAGACAAAGTCAGTCTCGAAAACAGAGCTGCTTGAAAGGAGAATCAATCATCTTGCTTGCACAATATAAAGAAGCATCTTGTGTCTCGTCCAGCAAAAAAAAGAGCAACGCACTCAACAACAACAAAGCCATAAAATTTTAACCATCAAACCAATAAAGCTACAAACATGCCGCAAAAAAGAACACAATGAACGGAATTGATATTATCAAACAATACATGGATCGCGTCATTCACGGAGATGGAAATGCCACGGCATGAAAGTGCTTCTGTTAGATGCCGTCACGACACAGATTGTCGCTTCCGTGTATTCGCAAACCGAGATTATGAATCAAAGTCTACCTCGTTTCCAATATTTCGGATCCGCATCATCCATCAGCATCGTCGTCGTCGTCGTCGTCGTCAAAAGTCACTTGAAAGCCGTCTGTTTCGTACGACCAACACCAGCAAGTATGGAAGCGATTGGAAAAGAACTCGAAAAACCGCGGTTTGCCGAATATCATATTTTCGTGTCGGGCATTTTACCACAGGACTCTTGCGGGCCCTGGCGCAACATGACGTGTCGGAAAAAGTCGTTCAAGTCCAGGAATTGTATGCGGACTTTTGCCAATCAACGAAGACTTGTGGACGCTCCAAATGTCGCGGTACAGTCTGGCCATGACGGTCGCGGCCGGCACCAGCTGGGCCCCCAAACACGCGGTGCAATACGAACGCAATTTGCAAGGACTCAATCCATGTTGTTGGCCCTGCGACAACAACCCACGTGCATTCGGTATGCGGCGCATTCGGCGTGTGCCGAAGAACTGGCGCGTGATTTGCACGATGCGGTCGAAGCGGATGATGTATTTCAATTTCGGAAAGCGAAGCAATGGTGGGGATTGCATGTGTTGGTGTTGGATCGACGAGACGATCCCGTGACGCCATTGTTGAGTCAGTGGACGTATCAAGCCATGGTGCATG
Source organism: Fistulifera pelliculosa (assembly GCA_026008555.1). NCBI lineage: Eukaryota > Bacillariophyta > Bacillariophyceae > Naviculales > Stauroneidaceae > Fistulifera > Fistulifera pelliculosa. The sequence goes on from BROJ01000367.1 coordinate 4,032, forward strand.
AGTTGCTCGGATTGAACAACAATCGCGTCTTGCTCAAGGGTGCGCCCAACGTGTCCAAGGATTTGGAAGAAGTTGTACTGGCATCGACACAAGATGAGTTCTTTCGAGAGAATCGGCACCACAATTTTGGTGAACTCGGAGAAGCCATACAAAAGATGCTCAAGGATTATCAAAGCATACGGCGCAGCACAGTGTAGAGAATCTCAATACGATTGAAGAGATGCAGGCCTTCATGGACAAGTTTCCGGAATTGCGGTCGCGATCGCATACAGTCTCCAAGCACGTGGCCATCATGGGAGAACTAGCACGATTGGTCGAAGTGTGTTCGCTCATGGATGTTTCGCAATTTGAACAGCAATTGGCCTGTTCAGACGATCACACGGCGCATTGGCGGGAATTGTTGGAAAGTTACAAAGTCGGACGATCAAAATAGCCGACAAACTGCGTCTCGGACTGTTGTTTGCACTGCGATATGAAGTGTCGGGAAATTTGCACATGGTCCAACAGGCCATGAGCAAAGGAGGTGTGCCCGCCGATTTGGTGAATCTAGTGCCCGTCATGTTACGGTACGGAGGTGCCAAACCGTGGGCCGGGATTGTTTGGTGATGGCGATCACGTCAACCTCGTTTCGAAAATGACCAAATCATTCATGACAAGCGTACAAGGAGTCGAGAATGTGTACGCTCAACATGTTCCATTGTTAATGGAGACGTTGCACGCGTTGACCAAGGGCAAATTATCCCAACGGACATATCCCATGGTACCTGGTTCGACGGTAACGACGAGCAGTGCATTGCCCGAACAAGTGTTACTTTTGTGGTAGGAGGCATTACGTACGAAGAAGGAACGAAGATAGCCGAATTCAACGAACAGCAAGCGAAATTACCGAATGGGGTATTCCGGTCGTCTTGGCGGGCAGTACGGTGCACAACAGTACGAGTTTCTTGGATGAACTAAAATCAACGTCGCTTTAACGAATAAAAAAACACATAATTGCTTTGATTTGACTTTAATCTGCTTTCGTTGTATTGTATCCGATCAGGACGACATCATGGAAGAAAGTAGACCAGCACGGAGTATTTATATGTTATAATTACTTGGGGCTCATTAACTCGTCCGCATCATCCACAACCAAATGAGGCGGAGTATCGAAATAAGGCACAAACGTTCGTTGCAACGAATGCGATTGTCCCGTCCTTTCGTTTGTAATAGTCAATTCTTGCAACAAAAAACACCGATCCGTCTTCATTTTGATGCAATCGTTTCACATCCGTCACACTCGCCGTCCCATTGCTCATGGTTTGCAAGGTCGACTGAATTTCCAAAAGCATCTCGCCCGATCTGCCGTCGCAATCATGGTCTTCGGGCGCTGCCCCGGCGACAAATGCTCAATTTGTTCCATCCCCAGCTCGAGATCCACAATCAAATCATTGTTGACGCGACTGCGTTTGACAATATGTACGCGATTATTTCCCGTAAAGTGAATGGTATGAAAGGTATCCGCTTCAATGTCTCCCTTTTCGTGTGCTTCAATCGCGAGAGGATCGACTTGCATCGTTTCCAAATACGGCGTCATGCTCCAGTCGGCGCGGGATTTGTCCAAAATCCAAGTTCCTTCGAGTGTTTGGCGTTCATTGTGTTGTGTAGTAGACATTCTGTTGTTTCTTGTTGCTTAGAAACAGAAAGGAACAACAATAAGAATACAATCCAGAACTTTTTTGCAATGAATGTCAAAAAAAGAGGAGAGGCGCTTTTATTTCGCTCGCGGAGGTTGATTCCGGGACTCGATCCTGGCTTTCACGAGCAGCCTTGTCGGTACAAATCCTACGCACGCAGCCATTTCTCCGCATTACTTTGCGAAAAATAGTACGGACGCTCGCTGCTGCCTTTTGCTTGTGTTGAATGCGGAAAATGGATCCGCAGCAAAAAACTCTCACAAAAACAACACGCGTTTATTGTCCATCATTTCCTCTCCCCATTGATTTCCTGTCAACATACAATCAGGTCTTTATGTTTGACACGACTCGGTCGTTGATCAATACGAATTCATTCACTCGATCGAATCAAATCAAATCAGCAAACACAGCTCAATTCCCGCCGCAGCTCGATACAGACACACAGAGAGGCTACAGCCACAATGAAATCACACGACGTGCTATTGGGCGACTTGATTTGGATCCAATTTCCCAAATGCGAACATGCGGCTCGCGAAATTCTCAATAAACCGGCAGCCGACGGAATGATGTGGGTCCGCTGGGAGAGCAACACGAAGGACGAACTCATTTCCCGAGACCGTCTTTTGTGTTGCAGGACCGTCGTCGTAAGCGTTCCCAGCCCACTACCCCGGTCCCGCCCCGCGTCAAGCGCATCAAGTCGACTCCCATCAAAAGAAACTCTTTGAGAAGCATCCGCAGCATCCCGATAAACGACCCGCAAAGACCCACATCCCCAGCGAGCCCCGCATGTTCCGTTTTCCAAAGCTCAAGTGCAAAACCGGGAAAGCGACTTGAATGATTTTGTCGTGGATGACGACGACGAGCGCTTTCGTGTCACGGGTACCGCGTGCTTCTTTCAGCAATACAAGCACATGTTTTCGGATGTTGTTCGTTTGGAACATGTCGAGACCAAGGAAGTGATTTATGTGGAGAAGGAATGTCTCGAGCCGGGATTGCCGGGGAATGAAAACAAAAAAAGGAGCAGCCGAGTGGCGTTGCAGGATCATGACAAGGTGACTGTATCTACTTAATCAAGAAAGACGAATTTGGATGAAAACGGTAGTTGTTTGCGGACTCTTGGGTGGGATTGATCCCGCTCATACATGCCGCTGACACTTGTGTTGCTTACCAATGCTCTGTAGTCGATGCTTTATCATAAATGTATATAGATCAAATGAAAAGAATTAATTTTCCTTTATAAAGTAGCTGACGTAGGATGACATACGTTGAAAAGAATGGATTTTTGGAGAGGAAAATCTACTAGTATTCTTTCTCCTGTACCGCGCGTCCTGCGATCATCATCATCATCTTATCAGGGTCTACCTATTTCGAAGAGAAACAGGAGAATTTTATGGACAAAACAGAGCAGTGGGTATATCTCACGAAACAATAAAACACAAATCTAGATCATTTTAATGAAGTTCCGACAGTAACTAAATTCGAAAAACATGTCAAAGGTCATTTGCAGCAAGACACAAAAAAAATCACCATCAACGACAAAGACGATCAAGGAAAAATCTCATGACGCGCTCCCACGCACATGCGTTCTGCTGGGACTAAATGTTACCAGAAACAGACCACGGCACAGAAGAACAGATACAACTCGCAACGAGTAGGGCTCCGACAAACCCGGCGCTATTTTATGGCCACTGGGGCCAGAAGCGCTTCTCCTGCACGGCGATATCGTAGAACTGCTCGTACTGAAACAAGTAATGTATCGAGGACGAACCGGGCACATCGGGAATAGTCGGAAGGACATTGCCCACGAACAAGCGGAAAATCGCTTTCTTCCAAAGCATTTTCGACACAACAATGTACTGCGATCAAACTTGCGCGTTCCACGAGGCGCATGCCCTTCTTCAACGGAAAGTAACGCTTGTCAGGATACATGCGACGCTTCTGTTCTGGGAATCTCTACGGCAAACTCCGACGCAAAAGGACACGATCGCGACGGAAAAATCGGAATGGAAACCGAGGGATCCAGCAAAACTCATCCGAGCGTGCAGCATTCGCTCCATCCGACTCTGTGATCTCGTTCGCCGACAACACCAGATCTTCCATGACCGGCACCAGCACCAGTTCTTCACGCGGTAGACATGTGTCCTTGACAAAGGAGAGACGGAGGAAGATTATCACACAGTTCCGGTACGGCAGCGTCAGAGGCAATCATCACATCGCACGCTTGCTGCAGATCGACGAGACAGTAGTACGAGCTCGACAACGAGCGCTCACAGCTTTTGTCTGCTGTCGCTTGACAAAGATCTTCAGGATCATTCTGGGATTTCAAAGAAGCAACATAATGGTTTAAAACTGGCATTGTTGTTATTAATTGACGATAGTATCAATGATAGTCGGTGAACGGCTTTTTGTGTTGTGTGCCGAAAGCATGTTGCTTATCACGGACTGAGGACAGACGGCAGATTTAGAATAGGCAAGATGTTTCTTACCATGGCTAGTGGATACCGATCCGATATGACGCGAACAGAGGAGGATGACAGCAGAGCACGAAAACAAACAAAACATTTTGTTTTCCCTTGCTTCAATTCGAACAATAAAAGATGCGACTTTGGCTTATGCTTTGTACTCAAGTAGCTTTTGCTCCGTAGCACTTGCACTTGCACGACACCAAAGTCATCCCGCTTCTTCTCAGCTCCGAGCCATGACGAGTGCCGAGACTGCATCGCCACTCCGCATTTTGGCGTTGCACGGCAGTGAAGGAACGGCCGATTCCTTGCAAAGGTTGTTAGAAGGACATCTACGGCACGTGAATTGTGAGATTACTACCATTCAAGCTCCCTTTCGCAAAGGATCTGGATATGCATGGTGGCACTTGAATCCAGGAGAACGCTCGTTCACGGCAAGTACGTATCCGGGGTATGCGGAGAGTGCTGCATTGGTGGAACAGGCTTTGCAAAAGACAGAGTTTGATGTCATTTTCGGACATTCGCAGGGTGCCATTTTATTAGTTGCCATGCTAGCGAACGGGCAACTCACGTCACGACACATTCTTTTGAATGGAGTCGCCTGGCCCAATCCTTTCTCGGAGCAATTGCTGTCGGAGGATGATGACGATTGGAGTGATTTAAATGTTTTGCAAATCATTGGTGTTCAAGATCGAATCAATCCACCGGAACAAGCGTTACGTGTTGAAGAGGCGCTCCAGAGTCGCGGGTGTAAGACAACGCAGTTGCACCATCCAGGTGGACATTCGATTCCGTCGGAGGAAAGTGTGGCATTGTTGCAGATTGGCTGGCTCAAAAGAACTAGATTCTGTCCATTTCGTCGAGCGAGTCATTATTGTAAATGAAGAGATTACAATCGGTGACATTGTGTTGAAAAGAGGACCAATTTGTTAAGGCTTACCTTTCCTTCTCGGAAGATGCGAATAGGAACAAGCACGGCCTTTTCGAAAGGTTTAGGACGTTGAATGTTTTTTCAGTTCGGTAATTCAAAATGCGTCGATGCCAAGAACAATGCTAACGAACAGGTAAACTTTTGCAATGACCGCACCCAAACAAGGACTGCTTCTCGAAAGAATCAAATTGAAACAGTTGTTTCACTACGGTCATTCACAATGAAATCGTGTATTAACAGATGATTAATAGTTTTCCTTCACAAATAAACCACATCTAGGAACCGCACAGCGAGCTAAAAGCAGGACTACCTATCACTCTCCGGGTCGCTATCATCGCGCTCGCTCTCGCTGTCGTCGAAAAGGTTACGGCCGTCGATATCACGTAAGTCAAAGTTCTTCTTGTTAGCACGCAACTGAGTCAACCACAACCCATCCGTATCATGGTAGCCCGGATACTCCTCAATGTGGAGAGATTGCAAGCCCTTGTGATCTTGCACTGCCTGAAACAGCTCCTTCCATTGTTCACCCGTATCAATATGTCGCATTCGATAATGTCAAGCGTATCGAGCTGTGGGTTGGCGCCGAAAGCACAGCAGGTCCTGAATCACGTTATTCGGCAAACACAGGATCTCGGCCATGAGGAACAGAAGCTTGCAACGTGCTTTGAGATTTTCAGAACATCCAAACAGGAGAGATGCGAAAAGATTGACTTGGTGGAAATACTTTATCACGCCACAACAGAATGAGTCGCGCGCTTTTGTTTTCAATGTAGATCTTTGTGTCATTTTGGTTTCTATTCCCATCCATTTTTTGTGAATGGGCGAAGAAAATATAAAAGGGATTAGTTCTGTGTATTGACAACTCGTACACTCAAGTCTCTGATAAAGGAATTCCAGAAGGCGTTTCAAGTTGCCATTCTGATTTAGGCCGTGTAAGAGTACCGAACGGGTGCAAGAGTCCTTGTCACCAAGTTCCAAAGTTCCAAAAGGTGAAGTACGACTTTGAAGACCTTGGACGAACGCAGCCATCGTCTTGAAAAGAGCATCCATGAGATAATTTCAGCTTGATTGCATAGGGTAGATGCCGGACCGGATTGCTCTGCCGTAATTATTGCATCCACCAGTTTCACTTCTCTTTTGGGTTCGCCTCAAACAACTGCGCGAGCTGCTCGCATGAAATGTCCGAAAAGCTACAGTCCTCGCCGGAACAAATAACTTCGAGACCGTTCGAAGTGTTCCACGTTGTAGCGGATCCTTCAGACCCCAGAAAAGGCAGCTGTCTCTCGAGTTTATCGCCCCACCCAAGGATTGTACACGTCATGGACCTGAACTTTAAGCGCAAAAGATCGCCGCGCGCTTTGAAAGGAGCTCGCAGATTGCAATGAATGTCACACTTCATTCTTAGATAAAAGGGCGACGCCCTGTTCGTACTGCTGGAACTCATTCAAATCGACAGGGTCGCGCAGCAATCGGTACGTGGGGCATTTCTTGCCGTCCCTTCCGTATATGACTTGAGTTGGCTGCAACTCTTCGGACTGATCACTTCCAACAGCTCGTCACTCTTTCGCTTTGCCATGTTTGAGAGGAAGCTTTCTCAGTCCGTTTACCTTTGAGGTTTCAAACACAGCAATAATGGGAGGTCAAAGATCGTTTTGATGATGAGTGTCTTTGGGAGGTAAACGATATCGGAAAAGGGACCCGGAGAGGACTGTAGAGTGAAACCTGTATACATTATTCTGTAAAAAAACCAGCCTACATAAAGTTTGATAGTGAAAGCAGCCGTCAAAGTTGGAATACATCCGGGTCCCAGTTAAAGAGCTACGGAGTACGACCTATTATTTCATGGCAACCATTTATTCTCCAAGCTCAATAAACTCGAACCGGTGTAGTCGAATAATAAAGAATCACTCGTCGTTCATAGCTTTATGTATATTTTGAAAGTCGCTTCTACTAAGCAAATCATCATTGAGGGTTTCCGCACGTGAAAAGTGCTGCCGAGATCAGTCCACAGGTCGTGCCTATATAGTCATTCTTTTGTGCTGAGCACGAAATCGGAAAACAGAACTTTCTCCAAGAAAAAGAAACTTATTGGTAATCTTGTTTGCTTTGGCTTGAACCACTATTTTACGTCAGCGACGAGGCAAATAAGAATTGATATTGTATCTCTTCACGGATGCTAGGTATAACGGGTTATTCAGGTCAAGTTACTGCGGCTTTCATCGCAGAACGTGGGGAGTTGTCTCTTCATTTTGCGCTTCAAATTCTCTGTATGACTCGGTTCTAACGAAGCAGACGATGATGCAGATCCTCTTTACTCAGCTATTGAACAAATTCACACAAAATGTCCGTGTGATTTGACAACAGAAGTTTTGTGCGCTGAAAGCTTTTCGACGCGTTCTTTACCAGCGCCCTGGTCACCAGCAAAAGTAGCAATGCCGTAGATTCTGTCACAAGCTTTGCGATCCGCAATAGAAGCTGTTTAGCTTGTACAGCATATCAATGTGGAACCCATCAGTGCATATTTTGAATTCGTGACAAGCGTTTCAAATTGGCAGGGCTGAAAGGCATGTCCTCCGTGTCAAATCGAAAAGAAAACGAACCAAATGAAGATTCTCGTTTTTCTAGCTCGTCGACAAATGCTGCCCTTTGCCAGCGAATGCAAAATGCGTCGTGTCCATGGAAGATAATGCGAGCTTCAAATTCAACGGATAAGGCCGTGTAGCTAAAATGACAGAGCCTGCTCTGCACTCCAGGTTCCTGCTTTGAAAATGAATTGTCGGTTTGGATTAGTGTCCAATATACTGGCAAGCTGCTCTGCTTGGATAGCGGCAAAGTCAAATTACTTTGAACGGGACGTTGGGTATTTCTCATCAAAGGCACGGAACTCGAGACGTCTTTTTCCGGAATGCTCGAGAGAACAGAAAAAAATGATCATTTCGGCAATCGCAGCATCTGTTTTCCCAAAAATGGCGCAATTCAGTTCATATGTGCCCTCTTTCTGGATCCTCAACCGAAACTTTTCGTTCGTAGTATCGTGCGTTATTATCATAGCTAATGAAAATAACTGTTCCGTTGTCGCGCCAAATGGCGACTTTGCTGTATTTTTTTATATACAATAAAACTCGTCTAAATCGCTCGGTTGGGGCAAGTCTGCATTGTTATTTCTCCCAGTTTGAAGGAATGCCCTTTGTTCTGGCGACCAAAATGAGCTCTAACAAGGCATCGTTGTTCCTTTGCTGCTGTTCCATTGGATATCATCTGTCGAAACGGATTGTAATTCCGAGTGACAGAAACGTCTCTTGTCTCTTGTCAACAATTATTGTTTCGGCATCTTCTCGTGATGGCGCGAAAGATTTTTGCGGTAGCGAAGAACAATCAAGTCACGATTCACATTCTCCGTAATACGAAAACAAAACCGCTGTGTCTGTACTCGGCACTCGATTTTGGCGCGATCTTCGATGCGCGATGCGAAGCTGCGTCATCAATAACCGCGAAAAATAAGTCACAACGAAGCAGATCCTCCAACAAGACGAGACCGATCATCGTAGACTTGAGAGCAACAATAACAAAGGCAAGACTCAAGTTCAAATAATATTCCGCACTAAAATGATACGAATGACACGAGGGTTATCGCTTGTGACTCCCAAGATGGGTTTGCGCACCGTCACGACGAAATCACCCGGCTCCAATCCACTGGAGATCCTTCGTCAAGAATGTGCCGGAAGGAAATTGTGCGACGAAAAGGATTCCGCTTCAACGATGCCCACTGGGTGTGCGCTGTAGCGGTTCCTATGGTGAGTTTCGTACTGCTCATATATTGTGCGTTCATTTGACCGAAAAGGCGATCTCAACGTTGTTCTTGTCATCCTTCTATACGGCTCCAGGCGAACAACGCAGCCCCCAATTTACGCACCGTCCATATTTTACGTGTCTCCAGCAGGATTTGATATGATTTTTAAAGCAGGAGGTGCATCGGCGCAACAACTCTTGTCCTCGACGCCCGTATCTCTGTTGCATACACAGGGACGATTTGTGCCCGGAGAATCGGCCGAACAATATCGAGGTGAAGGTACTTGTGTCTCGATTCCTCTAGCGGAGTTACAAGAAGCACTACCGGTTTTCACATTGACGGGAATGATGGCCTCGCGACGGTGGGCGGCAGAAGCAGGCAACGCTACGGATGCCCGTCAAGGGACCGGCGTCAAAGCCCACTGGACGCAAATTTTGCAACAAACGCGTCAAGACTTGGAGAATGATCGCATTTCTATGGAAGAAATTGAACAATGCGTTCAAGCGGTTCGATTTCGTCCCGATCGTCTCGAATACATGGCCGGTGCACCGGGTGCGTATTAGTTCTTGTTTGTGATCTGTATTTTTATTTCGTTTTATCATTGTGACTCACCTCTGTAATAACAGGATCCCTCATGTGGGATCGTTGGGAATGGAAAAGCGAAACAAATGACACGCCGGCATCGGCAGACGATCCCATCGTGTGGGGAACGCCACGAAATCTGGTTCCTCATTGAAATAAAAGATTAAGATTGTTTACGGGGCGATAGGTTTTAAGAAGCGAATCGTCGCAGAGCAATTGCGCAGTGAGACTTTTATTTAGCTGAAGTGAATCATCGTTCTATTTACTTTTCTACAAATTCACTTCTCGCTCGTTTCATCCCTAAACTTCACCTATACCCTCGTCAATGAGGCAATCCACTCGTCTTGCATTCCGGATCTTGTGTATTCTTCCTCCACCGTTTATCAAGATTTTTCAAATCACAATCGTACATGGGCTTGCCTAACTTTTCATTGACCAAATTATGCTGTTCACAAATCCATTGACACAATTCTTTGCGATTTGAGGTGGGTACAGGACTTTTTTCTAAATTGGCTTGAAAATCTTGCGCGCACCATGTGCAGGGATAAAAACGTGCTAGTGCGCTCATAAAGTTTGTCATGTGTTGCTGATCTTCCCGACTCGGTCGATCGGGATACCAAGCGGCCTGTGAAAGTAAACATAGATTGATAGAGGAAGGTTTGAGAAGGCATTCTGTCGTTTTTATGTGACTGGAATTGATTAACAATTTCACTACGAACCATCGTATGCAGCAACGTCCACGAAGCTCGTCCGAGAACACCGCTGTCGGGAGGGCATTGTACCTTGCTGCTACTGTTGTTATTTTGACTTGACTGCTCGCACTGGAAGCCTTTTTCATTTGCGACATCATATCATGACAGGCGGGTCGATCGCAATCGTCTTCACCGAACAATGGCGGTGGTAGCTTTCCGAGGAGTTTGCTTTTCAGATTGTCCGGTTGTTTTGTCATGACTCTGAATGCGTAATGAATGTTTTATAAATGATATTGTCGTGAATCAAAATAGATGGCAGATGGTAAAGTTTGTTACCGTCGAATAATAAGAAATCGTCTCGACGGATGCAAAACAGACGAGCTTTGGCTATGGCAGACGGGGCATATTTTCTGCAATATAGTTCGGATCTATGAAATAAGTCATTTTACGTCTATCTCTCATGCTGGTTGTGTGAGTTACAGGATTGCTTGTGCTGTCTACGACCGCCGTAGACTATTTAGAAAGTCGATAATAGGGTGTTTGTGTCGGGCAAAAACAGGGCCGTTACAGCTCCTGAACTTCAACACCTCCATCGACATGCGACTCTGATGCTCCTTCGTGTCGCTCTCCGGATAACGGAACGTCCAGTATTCTTAGTTCATCGTCCAGAGCATCTTCTTCGTCCATTACAAGCACATGATAGTCGGACGGCACACACGCTTGCGTCAGAAAAAAGGCTACAACGGCCACCACCGCACAAATAAGCATCACAGCCGCGTTTCCCCATTGATACGCGGCCGGAGCAAACAAGGAAGCACCAACAAAGCTCCCAGTTTGCCCGCTGCAGCACTCAGCCCATTCAACGACGATCGACATGATTCCGAATAAATCATACTGGGCAATACAAACGTCGTCGTATTGGGACCGTAATTGGCAAAGAAGAATGTAAATCCATACAAGAGCAACAGTACGGATGGGTGTATCCGCTTCAAAGCATTCCAAAACACTCCGATAATCCCATACAACACTGCCATGCACGCAAAACCTTGTAACATGACATATCGTGGTGTCTGGGACGGGAGATATTTAATATCATTTCGTCCCATGAGATAGGCTGCCACTCCGTATCCCGGCAATGCAATCGAAGAAAGAATGAGCGAATTTCGTGCCGTTTGTTGCAATGCCGCTAAAGCGTCTTGATTGCTATTGCTTCCAAATGCCGCTTCCAATACGATGGGTTGAAACAATGTATTGCCATAAAACAAAACATCAAAGAGAAACCATGTCGCCGCTGTTCCTAATAATTTCTGAACAAGCTGCGGCTCGGTACGCACCGACTCCCACCAGCTGTGCTCTCGTAGATGACTCGCGTCGTCAAATAAACCGTCCGGCTCTGCAGTCGAATCCAGAACTGTCGTTTCTTCTCCGTCACTGTCATTTTCGGCTGTAGGCCTTGATTCCGTCGTCGTAGCTGCTGTACCTTGCCACGTCGATTCTTCGTTCGCTTCTGCCGGAAACGATGTCTCCCATGATGTTGCGGCGTCCTTGTGTAACTTCCATTGCAGATACAACAATGCAACCCTGGCAATGCCCCCATTCCCAATAACAACCGCCACACTATTTGTAAATTTGAACACGTCCATAACAATAAACATCCCATAGCAGGTACCATCCAAAATCCCAATCCTTGAGTCGCGAATGTCAAGACAACACGATGCAGATCATCGTCCTTAGGATGACTGCTAGACCCCGATGCTGTTTGTTCAGCACTCAACACTGCCGCCAACGGATATACCCCACCCGCTCCCATGCCCAACACGAACCGCCAGGCCGCCAGACTAGTCCAACTCGACGTCAGGGTCGCACTCGCGAAACTCGCGAGCATTTGCAACACCATGACCCATCGCAAGGCGCGCAATCGGCCAACGGCGTCTCCCAAAATACCGCCCAGCACTTGTCCGAGCATCATTCCTACGAGTAATGAAGAAGCTAACAGAGACTCGTCTTGTTTCGGGTGTGCCGCAGGAAAAGTATTTGAAAAATGGGAATGACCAAAGCAATATTGACGACATTGTACGATGTACTGAAATTCGACAGCATGGCGAGGCGCTGTTGATGATTGCTGATGTTTGTATTGTGTTCATTGTCGTGTTCTATTCGTTCGTTGTGCTGCATAATGAGGTGTTCTTCTAAATTCATAATGATATTTTTGGTAATTAGAGTGCTGAAATGCAAGGACTGGCATTTAACAAAGCAGTATCATCGTTCCTCTTGATGGTTTAGTCAACATCATCTCGTATCTCGTCGTCATCAAGGTCTCGTCATGTGTTCTGGTTTCTGGTTCTTCGGGCAGCATCGAGCCGGTGACGCTTCTCGATAGTATGAAACCACTTTCAAAGTTTGTAGCTAATAATTTAGTACCGCATTCGATGAGCGTTTCTTGTGAGAAATGGAGCGACTCGAAGCACGTTTTATAGCGCGTGCTGTTCCCGTCATCCCTCGACAAGCGACCTTTTGGAGTACGGTACTAGTACGTCAATGAGGAAGAGCTGCGAGCTGCTGTTGAAGGACATGACACAGAAGAAGCGAGCTGGCGAGAGCCTGTACTCTCCTACTCCCAAGAAATAAGCAAAGAAGCGAAGGTCCATTTCTGTTGCTTGAATAACATTATTAGTGAATGCATGGTCAAACAGCATTCAAGCGGCCGCGTCTTCTGTTGCAGATCTTCAAAATGTGCAACTCTCACACCTCGCGCGTTTTGCACATTTTCTGGATGCAGTCTTGGTTGAATAATCAGCTTTCGCGTCAATCGTGTGTCGATCACCAGATCAGTCTCTCATCCCTTACACAACCAAATCAACGATTCTAGCAAAAGTAAAAGTAAAATGTCCATTGAAACAGTAATTCAATTATATATATGATGAAAGAAGAATCATGTCAATCGGACAATTTTAGAGTACCGGTGCCCTGTCAAGCATGTCGGGTTTTTCGTCAGGGTGGAGGTTTTCGCGGAGTTTGGAGTGGGCGTAGGCACTGTAAGACATTGTGCACAAAAACAGGCCTATGGCGGCGTCCCCTCCCCGGTGAAACCAGCCCTTAGTTTGAACCTGCACTCATTTCAGTCACGGGTCGTGATCAGTAGCATAGGTATTTAAGTACCTTGTGCCAAACATGCCCGAGCCAGAATAATACGCACGATCCAAGGATGGCATCAAGACGCCGAGAAAAAAATTTTGCCCTTTCGTTCATTTGGGAGATTCAATTATTCAATTCAATAATACAAACACCAAATAAGATGGTAGAAACTCGGTTTCATGTAGGAATGACTTGGTACGCTTGTTTTGTGTTCAAGACGTCGTATGACTCGGTTCCTTTGCTTTATTTGCCTCACTCGCGTCGTCTATTTTCTTGCAGCGAAGGCTGTGCGGCTGCAGTCAAGCGCATTCTGGGTAAAGTAGAGGGTACGCATTTGTGATGCGCGAATTCTGCCACTGCTATGATATTTTCATCTCATTTGAAGCTTGTTTCTCTTGTTGTATTACTTTTCATTAGGCGTTACCGAGATTGACACCAATGTCGCCGAAAAGGCTGTCATTGTACAAGCAGACGAGTCCGTGACACCCGAAATGATGTTGGAAAAGCTACAAAGGTAAGTTCATTTGCCTTGCAAAGCAATTGCAAAGCAAGAAAGTTGCTTGTGTGAAGTAACTCACAAACGCGGCACTAGTGGGGTCAAGCAGCAGGAAATCCGTCGAATTGGCTCCCTGAAAGAGTGACAATGACAATTCACGGGAATTTTGGAAAGGGTCGAACATGAGCAAATATATACAGACGCGATGGAAAAGGGAGAAAAGAGTTCACATGGGTAAAGCATCAGACAGGTCAAAAGCAGAAATAACAAGAATAATTGTGATTGTGTCGTTGCGATTTTTGCCGATACGGATTCCGACGCGTCCCCACGTTTCACTTTATGTTTTTCTATACTGTCTGACTTACCAGGGCGAGAATGGGAGATATACAATTGCAGGATCGATTTTGGGAAGGGTTCATTGCGTTCCCAGTTGCATCCATTCAATCAATTGGCCTTCGGCTTTTTGCTCCATTCAACGTGTGGACGTAAGTTCTGTCTCGTTGGCCATTTGAGCCATCTTGGAGTCTTTTCATCGCCTCTTCCATCCTTCCAGCCGAGTTTCGAATCCATTCCTCTAGGATGATTCATATGAGAATAGAAAATCATCGTTCGATGAGTCACCAGAGCGTCGAGCCCAGACTCAAAAAAATCGTTCGTTCATTCATTCTTATTTCTTCGTTTCTTCCTGTTTTGCAACGATCCGTTCAGAATAGTTCAAAAAAGTTAAAGGGTTCTTGGCGCTCAAGCATTCCATCGGAAAAGGATGAATGAGAGAGACCTAATTATGGGGAGGCTTAGGTGGCGGGTGCCGCATAGACATTTGCAGGTTTCGCACTCCTTTCATCATCGCGTCTCGCGCGTTTGGAATTTGTGAGCTCAATGATGATGAATGGAGGACGGGCACATAAAAGCAATACTCCTCTACTTTTTATTATTAGTACTCCGTATAAATTAGTCACTCCGTGGAGTCCATGACAAATCAATCACTCAAAGTAACATAATAACAAGCAATGGAGTCTCAGCAATCACCGCCACAATCCTGGTCGAATGCCGCATTGGGACAACTGTTTGCCGACACCTCCGTTGCGCAATGGATCGAACTGCCTTGGATTTGTGTCATGGGAGAAACGAGTAGTGGGAAAAGTACCGTATTAAGTCAGTTGAGTGGAATTGAATTACCGACCGATCATACATTGACCACGAAACTGCCAACGTTGATTCAATTGCAACACGGTGAAGTGCATCAAGCCCGCATAAAGCTCATTCCGTGGAATCAAAGAACGCGGAAACAGCAATCACCGACCGAACAACATCACACAGTTATTTTGACGCAAGAGCAATGGCACGAAATTCCTTTGCAGATTCGTCGCGCACAAGATTTGGTGACGGAAGAAAATAAAGAAACCGGAATTCGATCGGATTGGTGGGTGACTGTATCGGTACAAGGACCTCATGTATCGCATCCATTCACGTTGGTGGATTTGCCGGGACTCATCCAGAACAGCCCCGAACATCCGGATTTGCCGCAACAAGTGCAAGAATTGTGGAAAGCCATTCAGCATGAGCGCAGTATCTTGTTGGCGGTTCACCCGTCGACATCGGATTTTCACAATGCGGCCGTGTGGTCGTCGTCACCGGCGTCGGAGTATTCGATCGTCCCCGTTTTGACAAAGCCAGATTTGATTGATCCTGGAGCGGAATCTGCAGTCGTCGATTTATTGACGGGGCAGCATCCCTTGCCGTTGAAAGGGTTTCATTTGATCAAAGGGCGAGGACAGGCGGCATTGTCGGATCAATCGATTGAACAAGCACTGCAGGATGAGAAACGATTCTTTCAAGAACAGGAACCGTGGAGATCAATAGGTGATTCGACTTGTTTGGGGACAATTCATTTGCGAGAAAAGCTCAGTCGCATGCAGTTGGATTTGTGGCGAAATACATTGCCTAGTATTGTACAAGAGATTCGGCGGAAGCGAGTGGAGGCTTCCCGCGTTATGGAACAGTTTCGTCCTATCCAAGACCGCCGTCGGTATTTTCAAGAACAATCGCAAAATCTCTTGGCCAAGTTGAAAGCATCCATCCAAGGACGGTCTCCAGATTCGGCTGGAGCGCGTTTGCACAAGGCATGTGCGGAGTATGCCGACGCGATTCGACAAGGTTCCCTGTACACAGTGCGGTCGGTGGTAGAAGGAGCACACGTGTTGGTGACGACACCGAGAGGGGTCGTTCCGGGTGGAGTGGTCCATTTGGACCAACAGTTTTGCTGTGTCGACTTTATTCATGAAGACGATTCTTCGTCGGAAGCGCTGTTTGAGCGGGTCGGCATTCCCATTCATGATACAAAAGTCGAAGTAGACGACGTCTGGTCGGAAGGATCCAAAGTGTACATTGCTCGTGAAGGTGGTGTTTGTGATGCACTGAAGAAAATTCCGTTTCGTTGTGTGCGAACGGACCCATCGTGGCTCAAGGAAAAAATTGCGGAAACTCGAACTGACGAACTTGCTTGCTTTCTCAATGTGGATATTTTCAAATCGGTCGTGGCGAATTTCATCGAAGCTGATTGGCGACCACCATGCGAACAATTACTTCAAATAACAGACAATATTGCCCGGAAGACAGTAAGTGAGTCCATTCAAAACACATTGGATGAGCGATACCCCTTGCTTCAGTCTCTTTTGGAGAAGCACTGTCGCGCCGTCGTACGGTCTCTCATGGATCATGCGCGGGAACAGGTGGATATGCATCTAGCAGCAGAGAAACAGCCATATACACTGGACCTTTGCTGCTGGACAATATTGCGGAAGCGCGTCATCGGAGCTTGCGCCGCGAATTGGAGATTGCCTTTCGACTGGATCAAGAAGGTGGAGTGTATGATACACAAGCCATTCAGGCGATCATGGATGATGTGTTTGAGCGACAGAAGCACAAGACGATGGAAGACCACACGGCGGAAGAAATGGAGATCATTTTGGAAAGTTATGGCAAAATTGCTACACGCCGAGTGCTCGATCGTTCGCCAATGATTTGCTGGGAAGTGTTACGTTCGCTAATTCCTGCCGTGCAAGAGTCGTTTTGGAGTGTGAGCGAAGAGGAGTTGTTTGAGTGTACGCAAGATCAGGAGGGACAAGAACAAAGTATATTGCTGCGCGAGAAGAATTTGAAGAAATGGACAAGGCTCTCAATATCTTCGAATCGTTGTAGCGTCTGCAACGGGTGACGTATAGAGTTGTTTATAGAAAACTTATTACGCGGTTATCTTAGGTTCTTCTGTTCACGAAGGTAGCGAGCGTCTATAAAGTCTTAGTGAAGCATGCCGAGCTATACAACATATTCACTCCTTTTGATTTTACATGAATCGTCACGAGGATTGACAAAAGTTGCCGATAGGACTGCACAGAGGAGGAAATGATACCAGACACTGTTGATTCACTGCTCTGCCATATCGAAAACCCAGATCGATAATGCCTGAGTTCCTCAGCCATGCTTCGACCTCGGAGCACCTTGCGTGTGAGTCCACTCGTCGCATCTGTCCAATGAGCCTCCGGGAGTGGCCCGGTTTGTTGCGCTGGAATCAGCGAAGGTCTCTCGTGCTTCTGCTCTGACATAATTCATTGAAGGTTCGATTTTCCGTATCAATCATGCACTTAGCTTGTTGTGTATGTTTGGTGCGAGTTACGGTTAGCAGAGATTGCAACGAGAATATCCTTGACCGGACGTCCGTTGCGGGACGGCATCGCTACTAAGTGCTTTGCTCCCAGTGCCAGTTCCGAGATTGAAAATTTCACCGCCTCGCCATTCTAAAGAGATTACAGATCACTGCTTAGCAGCTGACAGCCTAAAAATTTTATTATTGCTTCAACAAAGAATAATGAATGGGGTCGTGGTTATGTCTTCGGCTCTCATCATGTTGTGAGAGTCGAGGATGCTGTTCTTGTTCGAGTCAGCAACGGAAATACTAATTATCGGACCGGTACAGAAAGAGGGTTTTCCGAAAGAACGTTTCGCTCGAAACGACATCCCGTCGAAGCGGTAATCCATTTGGTCATACGTGTCGTCCGTCCGCCGTCCGATCAATGACTAAGCGAAATCAACGATCGCCCGTCGACGGGAAAAAGGACATTGTGGCTTGGACAAAAGTTACGCGTTCGTACCGTTGAGGCGAAATTTGCATTGGCTCGCTTGTGACGAGAGACCATGGCCGATTGATTGCGGTCATTTTACATTTATTATTCATCTTCTTATAATTTTCAAAATCACTCTAATATACTTGATTAAAAGCTACAATGTCAAACTTTCCGCCGCCCCCGAATCAACGCTTTGTTCCGCCTCCCTCTGGAGGACGCTTTCAACCGCCGCCTGCGGCCGGTGCTGCTGCGCCTCCTCCTCCTGGTACCTTTCAGGCTCCCCGGCCGCACAATTAAATACAGCAATGGGAAACATGTCGTTACAGCCAGGTCAGCGATTTGCTCCGCCGCCGCCTGGCCAAATGGGTGCACCCGGGTAAGTCTTAGCATGCAGAAAGTTTTTGAGTTGCGTTGCATATTTTATTGTTATGCGTGCTTTTTTATGATTCAGCAAACGATATTCTCACATTTGTTCAATTATATTTAATTTGATTCTATGAAACATTTTAGTGGTGTTCCGGCTGCTCCAGGCAACACATTTCGTCCTCCTGGGTCGTTCGGTCCGCCCGGAGGAGCTGCACCGCAGCCTGGTTTTCAGCCTCCTTTACAACCGGCCATGTTTCAAGCTCCGAATCCGCCCGGTGGACCTCAAATCTTTCAGCCTGCGCCAGCACTTGGTCGTCCCGGGCCTCCAGGAGCCCCGCAAATGTCGGCACCGCCTCCACCGGCTGTGCCGCAGCAGCCGGCTTCGTCCAACTTTATCAGCAGGCACCCTCGGGACCCGCTACTCCAGGAATGATGCCCGGAGCCGGTGCAGCACCCGTCAACGACAATATAGACTACAGCATTCAGATTCCGGAACGCATTTTCGATTGGCGTGCGGAAAGCTTCCGCAGTCGGCCAATCAAGCCACTGCGTGCAAGGCGCCGTTGGGAGGTATTCTTCGGCCCTTGGCTCCCTTGGCACCAGATGAGGAAGAAGTCGCGACGGTACAGCCCGGGACGGCCGGTATTGTGCGCTGCAAGCGGTGCCGTACGTACATCAACGCGTTTGTCAGCTGGTCGGAACACGGTCGCAAGTGGCGTTGCAACATTTGTGGTCAGATCAACGACTGTCCGTCGGCGTACTTTTGTCATTTGGACGAGCAAGGATTGCGTCGGGATCGATTCGATCGGCCGGAATTGTCCAAGGCCATTGTCGAGTACGTGGCTCCGGCCGAATACATGGTACGTCCGCCGCAGGAACCGTCCTACTTCTTTGTATTGGATGTCAGTGCTACAGCCGTACGAAGTGGTATGTTGGCCGCTACCGCTCAGGGCATCAAAGCGAGTTTGGACGAACTGCCGGGACGTGGTCGCACCAAGGTTGGATTCATTACGTTTGACAATTCGGTTCATTATTACAACTTGGCTTCGGATTTGTCCAGTCCGCAAATGTTGGTCGTTTCGGACTTGAAACAGCTCTTTGTGCCGTTACCAGATAATCTCTTGGTCAATTTGCGAGATTCTCGTGCGGTGGTGGATTCCTTCTTGGACAATTTACCGGAAATGTTCGCTGCCAATCCGGTTGTGTCGCAATCTTGCTTGGGATCGGCACTCAAAGCTGCCTTTACGGTCATGAAAGAAATTGGTGGAAAGATTAGTATTTTCCAATCCATTCTTCCAAACATTGGAGACGGTGTCTTGAAACCGCGCGAACAGCCCGCCTTGATGGGAACACCCAACGAAGTCAAGGTGCTTCGTCCCGAAAGCACGTGGTACAAGGACACTGCCATTGAATTCAGTCGACAACAGATTAGTGTGGACATGTATTTGTTTCCGTACCAATACATGGATTTGGCGTCGTTGGGCGAACTCTGCAAGTACACTGCCGGATCGCTCCATTCGTATCCGTCGTTCAATATAGAGCGAGATGGCCAACGCTTTGAGGAGCAGTTGACCAAGAATCTTGTCCAGACAACTGCCTTTGAAGCTGTGATGCGTATTCGCTGTACAAAGGGAATGAAGATAACCAACTTTTACGGAAACTTTTTCATTCGAGGACAAGATCTCATGGCTTTGCCAAACTGCAACACGGACTCGGTGTATGCATTCGATTTGGCGCACGACGATCAGAATCTCTTGCAGAGTTTTGTGACAGTACAAGCGGCGCTGTTGTACACCAGTGCTTTGGGAGAACGTCGAATTCGCGTCATGACGCAGGCCCTGCCGGTCACTCCATCCACTTCGGATGTGATTGCCTCCATTGACTGTGATGCCTGTTCGACACTGATGGCGAAGCAGGCCCTTGACTTTTCGCTCAAGACAGGCTTGGACCAAGCGCGTATGCGAATGCAACAAATCTGCGTTGAAGTGATTCGTTCCGCCAAGGAGGAGACAAGCGTATGGTCTCTGGTTACTCTGTACCTCCGGCCGATCAGAGCGGCGGGGAGAAGAAAAGTCCATTCCAGATAATTTGCAGTTGCTCCCTCTTTACACTCTTGCAATGATGAAAATGTTGCGTTTCGCGGTGGGACCGATGTGCATCCGGATGAGCGGATCCAAGCGCATCACTTGTTGAACACCATGTTCGTTGAGGATGCCAAACACTATATCTATCCGCGAATGTTCGAGATTCACAACATGAGTGAATCAGCGGGTCTGCCTGCCGAAGATCCTCTGGATGAAAGCGATAGTGATAAAACAGCGGGGCGCAATCGTATCTTGTTGCCTCCTGTAGCTAACCTCAGTGTCGAAAGACTGTCCAGTGATGGCGTGTACTTGCTGGACAATGGTGTTGAAATGTACCTTTGGGTTGGAAGAACGGCTGACATGAACATTATCGGATCGCTATTCGGTATTCACTCGTTAGACGATGTTGATCCTCAACAGGTAAGCAATATTGAATATACTTGTCCCCAGTGAGTTTTACATTTCGAACACAATCTAACTCGTCAAATGCAAATCAGATCAAGGTGATGACAAGCGGTGATTCATTTGCTAATCGATTCGGTGCCATAGTTCATGCATTGCGTGATGACATCGCCGATCCTTATATGATCAGCGCAAAGATTAACATTGTCAAGGAAGGAGACGCTTTTGGGAAGGTCGCTTCTTTTGGTTCATGGTCGAAGATCGTGCATCGTTTCAAGGGGGACTCATAGCTATCTGGAGTTCATGGACTTTGTTCACAATCCTGGTGCATCGTCAGGGGCTCGCATGCCGCCAGCTGGTCCACCGGGCCAAGTGCCCGGCCCTCCAGGTCGTCCTGGGCCACCAGGCGCTCCGGGAGGTTTTCCACCATCACAAGGAATGGCACCACCTCAACCAGGACGACCAATTCCGCCTCCTATGGGTGGCATGGCCGCGCCACCGCCGCCACAGAACGTAGGGCCGCCGCCTCCGCAATACGGAATGCCGCCACCACAACAGCAAGCGATGCGTCCTCCGCAGCAGCATGCAACTGGTCCACCTCCGCCGCTGCAAGGAATGCAACCTCCACCACCGCAGCAAATGACCGGTCCACCTCCACCAGCGCATGGAATGCAACCTCCTCCACCGCAGCAGCAGGTGACCGGTCCACCTCCACCAGCGCATGGAATGCAACCCCGCCACCGCAGCAGCATCAAATGGCGATGCCACCTCCTCACTCTGCTCCACCGGCATTTTCTTCACAGGGACTTGCAGGGCCTCCGCGAGCCGGGCCTCCAGGCGGCGCATCTGGAGGCTACGCAATGCCCCTCCTCCTGGTCGAGCTGTTGTGCATCATGGACCGCCTCCTCAACGTGGCGCAATGCCTCCACCCCACCTCCTCCGCCTGGTCGATAAAGGAAAGTGCAGAATTAATGTAATAATGGGTGCTTACTAAGAATATTCACTCGTCTATAATTTTTACGGTTTATTTGTTCTGATATGGGCGTACATCAGGAACTGAACTCATGGGGTTGAATCGAAATAGGTTCCAATCCATCTTTTCGTACAAAATATCCATAGGCCTTCCATCGCTGTCAAGACTCTTTCGACCCGCTTCCAGAATAGCCGTTCCCTGCAAGGTCGTATGCACAGTTGCGAGAGACCCATCATCAAAATCAGAAGGATTCGCTTTCCCGCATTGATGGCAGCGCAGGCATCGATAAAGTTCTCAAAGCTCTTCACTCCATAACTTGACTGTCCCGAGAACATTCCGTTGGTGGGCGTATACTTCATGAAAAGCGGGTTGACTGAGCCAAATCCGTCATCATCAGTCGACACAGTGCAGCCACGGTGAGCCTGATCTACATTGATCTCACCTTTGGAGCCCATATAAAGAATCGCTGTTGCGAATGGACATCACTTTTCGGTGCCACCCACGAGGATGTATAGACCGCACAGCCAAGCGCTCCATTCGGGCTCTGCAGATTCTCCCATTGCACCGTCAATGTGATCGAGTCCTCCGTTGGCATTCCTTTGGCGTGCGCAATACCCGTTGATGCCGTCGCAGTGACCCGAACTGGACGTGCGATTCCTGCCAAGGTCCATTCCGACCAATCAATGTGATGAGAATTGAGATAATACGAGATATCGGACGACTTTCCAGCCCACGCTTTGAACGTTTCCAATTGATGCTTCGGCTGTGACATGTACGCATACATGTACTGAAAATCACCCAGCGACTTGCGCACTCGATCGCGAGCATCCGCGTAGAAAGGATCCAAGCGCTTGTGAACTTCGACTGCCACAAGTACATTCTTGGCTTTCGCCGCTTCGCAGAGGGCATGATGGTCCTTGAGATTCTGAACGATGGGCTTTGTCACCATCACATGCATGCCGTGCTGAACACACTCCATGGCGATATCATAGTGAGTATCGTCGGGAGTGAAGACTACTGCTACATCACCTGCTTGGAACGACGCCACGGCTATCTTGTACGCATCCGGAGCGATTTGATCGTCCGCGGGAACGTGTCACATGCCAAATCCCCATTCCTTTGTAAGACGTCTCCAATACAACGCTGCATATGTTCACGAATACCCGGAAACTTGGTTCCGTTCACGCCGCACATGCCCAAGCGATCCACTTTTGACGGCGGCGCATATCGAACATGGTCAAAGCGACGACGCCTGCCCTTGTCACTGTCGGCCGCCTTTCCGCCGACATAGCCGGTTGTGTACTCGCCGGTTCCTACCATTAATACGTTTACTTTGCCGTCTGTTGTCATTTTGGAGTAGTTGTGTGAATAAAAGACGAACTGTTGGGACAAGAAGATGCTTCTTGGAACAAGGATTATAATGTTCTCCTGCGATCTCTCAACGCAAACATAACAAAAAACCATCAACGAAGAAGCTACTTGTCGGACGCCGGCCAGACACCTCATTCGTCATTCCGCTACCCGGAGGTTTATGGACTCGATGTCTCACCATCATCCTGCACTAATTTGGAGTTTTCCGTAACAGACTTTTACACTTCATCTGAAATCTATGAAACTAACATCCATACGCAAGGATATATAAAGAGTCCATACGGACCCATTAGCACAGCTGATTGTGTGCATGTTCATTTTGGTGCTCGCCACTGAACCAAGCAAGAAAAGCGATCCGAAGGAGAGCAAGCATTGCTTCATCGAAAAGGTCCGAAACACTTTATCATGGCGAGGCGGGAGAAGGTGGGATTCATTATTCATTGACTAGAATTGCAACTATTGTTTACACGTCCGGGGTCAAACTAGAGCCTACTATGGCCTCTAGCTAGTGTGATCAACTGTTTTTTGTTTGGTCGGATCTCGGAGCTACCCTATAGCCCCATCAGCGTCCTGTTATTTTTGGTATTCTTGTCTAAAAACCTATTTTGATAAAGCCTTGAACGTGTTTTGAATAGCCCCTGCAGAATGCTAATGTCTTTGATGTTAAGTGAATTTCAAAGGTTCTCACAAGATTTCGGAAAATCTACAGTGTGAGATTGGGGACAGTCAAATTACAGTACATTGCACGACCAATGAAGATAGCAAAAGCAAAAGGCCTTGCCTTTCTTCTGTTTGCACTTGCACGTTTGTAGTACGAAATCAGCTAGCAATCCTACGTTACCTTTTTTCATTCTACACTTGATAAGATACTGCTCACGTGTTTTCGGAGTTAAATGGGTGTACCGGTAATGTGTTTTGGCCAAGGCTAAGACTAGAAGACTCAAGAAAAAACGTGGTGGGAAAATAATAATGCAAATGGGGGTGCGAATGAGATTCTCAAACCAGAATAAAAAAGCCGATTAGCTCTTCCGTCTTCGGACTTTTGCTTCATGCTCTCAAGTGCAATAAAGAACGATCGACTCAAGTCCTCTTTCTCTTCTCCCCTCGTCATCATAAAATGCAGCAGCCATCGCTTCAGAAACCTGGGCACACATCATCATCGATCCGGAAAGCCAACGTTGAAATGACGCGAAAACAATCTGCAATGGACAATCCACGAAGAGGGGCGCGAGCAATGCATGTCATGACGCAAGATAGCGTTGACCCTGTCGGTGCAAGCGACGCGGACGTTAATGAGCACCGTTTAGCAGAAGAATCAAGAGCTCAGAAACTATGGACCTTATTGGCCGAGGTCACAAGGTTGCAACACAAGAACATGAACAATCCGTCGTCCAAAGACGCTCACGTATGTATTCTCCGAGGTTTGATGGATTTATTTAGTTATCAGTCAAGCTTCATTGGTGAACTCGACAAGGACGATCTTGGGATACCCTGTCTTCGCTTGTGCGCATCGTCCTCCGCTGCAATTGGCGGTCCTGGAAAGAGAGTGCACACTCACGAAATGAGTTCACTCTTTGGTAAAGTGTTCGCTACAAAGCAATGTGTTATTGTGAATAAAGGAAAGAACATGGCGTTTGAATGGCAGATCCCTCTGTGCAATTATATTGGATTGCCATTGCTCACCACATCGGGAGAAGTGCAGGGAATGATGTGCTTCATCAACAAACAGAATGGTGGTTTTGGGAAAAGCGATATCGCTGCAATTCAGCCTTTCCTTCTCGCAGCAAGCAATATCATCGAGACTTCATCGCATATACAAGAACATCTCCGACTTCGATACGGATTTGAAAAGGAACTTCGTGGAAGAACTCGCGATCTGGAACAAGCCAACGAAGCGATTACGACAACAAAATGCTGATATGGCGAGCGTCGTCGGCTCAGTTACAACACTTCGCCTGTATGAGCCACGAGATTCGGACTCCATTGAATTGTATAATCGGCATGTCAAGTCTCCTACAGGAAGATGATATGCCCCAAATGATAAGAGAATCGCTGGGTATGATTAGCACGTGGAAATGTGAGTTTGGTGTGCCTGTCGTTGTCATGTCTTGCCTGTTGAGTGTTTCTAATCCTTCCAATGTCCCCGCTTTGCAGCTTTTACTGACGATTGTCAATGATGTACTGGATTGGTCAAAACTCCTGTCGGGAAATGTTTCCATATGTATAGAGCCCTGTCATCTTCAGGAAACGCTTCGATAATGTGATTAGCTCCATGGCGACCAAGCTCAAAGACCAAGGCTTGAAGATCCGACCATTTTATGACATTCGACTGCCGTCCACGATCAACACTGACGGTCGCCGCCTGTTACAAATACTCTCTACAATCTCCTTGGAAATGCGGTCAAGTTTGGAAAGCCCGGCACTGAAATCGAATTTTCACTCAGAGTGCTATCCGCGGAGGAAGCAAGCGATTCCTCCTGTCACAGTTCCGACGACTCGTTCGCATCAATTGACGGCTACGAGATCAAAGATGACCAGCGCTTGGTCCGCTTTGTCGTAAAAGACTATGGTCAAGGTATCGAAACGTCCGAGTTTGAAAACATTTTCAAAGCATTCCATCAGGCAAGTGCCGACACGGAAAAACTGTATGGAGGAACCGGGCTCGGATTAGCAATTGCTGCCAACTTGGTAAGAGCCATGGGAGGAAACATTTGGGTCGATAGCAAAGTGGGCAAATGGACTGAATTCAGCTTTGATCTACCCATGGGAGATCATCCACTGTTCAGTGGGTCCAGCATCAAAGATGCTTTAACGGACTATTGGATTTGTGCCATTGACTTTGACCCGAACACTCTAATATTCTTGGAGCGAATCTTTGGTTTCTGTAAGCTCAAAGTGCACGCATTCGTCTCGGTGAATGATCTGGAAGAGGAGATACGCTTGCGGCAGCCATCGGATCATCGATTCTTTTGTTTCGTGAATGAAAAGTGTTACTGCGCTGAGAGCTTTCAAACGATCAAAACACTCGCAAGAAGCATCAGATTGGTATCCTTTGGTCCCAAGTACAGCGTCCCAACGTCTGACTTGCACTTTCGCTCACTCGAAGGTGTCATTCCTTCTTCCCTTATACAAAGTGTTGTTGAGTTGGTACAGAAGCCAAACCTCATCGACTCCGACTACATACCAGCATCACCTGCACCAGCCAGAGAAGAACGACAAACAAAACGAGTCGAAGATCTCCGGATACTGATCGCAGAAGACAATCTCGTGAATCAAAAGTTCTCGACCGCATGCTGCGTCGCATGGCGGTGACACAGATTGAAATTGTTGAGAACGGTCAACAAGCGGTAGACAAATCCGCATCAAAAGACTTTGATTTGATTTTGATGGACATGCAAATGCCCATCCTGGACGGCATTGCCGCTTGTCGAACGATCCGAGACCGTGACGCTACTCAGCGGGTGGTATTTGTGTCGGCCCACGTGTCGGATGCCTACAAACGACAGTGCGAAGATGCGGGTGGATCCGGATTTTTATCCAAACCAGTCAAGTTGAACGACGTGCGCGGCATTTTAGAACAAGTCGCTGCGTCGCTTTCGATGGACTATGACTGAGGTAATAATTGACTCTTGAGTCAAAAAATGCGAAACCATAGTTTTGTTGCCATTCGTTGTCGCAGTACCATCCACTATTAGATTGTAGTGTACCCTGGCACAGCCATCTGCCACACTTCAAGTCACAGTCCAGCGCAAATAATGACCGCAAACGATCATCATCAGCGAGTGCCGAGCAAGACGAGGCTCGTCGTGCGCAACGGTCTGCCCGCAAGCGTTTCATCATCATCACAACGACGATAGCATCACAGGTCGTGCTTCATCGTCAGCAGCAATAAATAGGAAAAATATATTGCGTTATTCATCGCAATCGGCTATTATTTGGTTTCATTTATAGATATTAGCGTAAAGAGCAACTGCTATATCATGTCGATGCGATTGCGAGATTTGATTCGCAAGGTTCGTGCTTGCAAGACGGCCGCCGAAGAGCGTGCGGTGATTGCCAAGGAGTCGGCGATGATTCGAACGGCAATCAAGGAAGAGCAAGCGCATTATCGGCATCGCAATGTTGCAAAACTATTGTTCATTCATATGCTCGGTAAGTCGTTGGGGAATTCTTCTTATTATTATTGGTTTTATTATGCTTCGTCTTTTGCCCGTGCTGTTTACAGTGTGCTCTAACTCGTATCATTTCGTCTTCATTCGTCTTCATTCATTTTGCTTAGGTTACCCCACGCATTTCGGTCAACTCGAATGCATGAAGCTAACAGCATCTCCCCATTTTCCCGAAAACGTATCGGTTATTTGGGAATGATGCTTTGTTGACGGAAGATGCAGATGTCCTCATGCTCTCCACAAACGCCTTGAAAAATGATTTGAATTCGGACAATAAATTCGTCGCTGGTCTGTCTCTGTGTGCCATTGGTAATCTCGCTACCGCCGACATGTCGAGAGACTTGGCTCCGGAGGTGGACAAGCACTTGAAATCACCGCTTGCGTACTTGCGAAAGAAGGCCTGTTTGGCCATGGGTCGTTGCTTGAGCAAGTGCCCCGAGTTGGTGGAAGATTTCGTCGATCGCGTCGTGTCACTTCTCAAAGACAAGAGTCATGGTGTATTGATTACGGTAGTGCAGCTCATGACGCAAGTTCTTGTCATTGATACTCGAAATGCGATGGAAGAAGGGCTTCCGGCGGATGAGGAAACCCCGTGCCGCACCGCATTCTTGCGATTGGTCCCAACTCTGGTCAAGATGCTTCGAAACTTGCAGACTTCGGGGTACTCGGCAGATCATGATGTCGGTGGTATCTCCGACCCGTTCTTGCAGGTTCAATTGTTGACTTTGCTCCGTATGCTGGGATCGAATAATGAGCAAGCAACGGAAGAAATGAACGATGTGCTTGCTCAAGTAGCCAGTAACACGGACTCGGCCAAGAATGCTGGAAATGCCATCTTGTATGAGTGTGTTCAAACAATCATGGGAATTCCGTGCGAGGACGGTCTACGGGTACTTGCCGTCAATATTCTGGGACGATTCCTTTTGAATCGGGATAACAATATTCGATATGTCGCGTTGAATACACTTGCTCGTTGTATTGCGGAACAAAACAACAAGAAATGAACGGCGGATTCGGGAATCGACCAACAATGCCATGTCAGCTCTGCAGCGCCACAGAACGACGGTCGTGGATTGCTTGAAAGACCCCGATGTCAGTATTCGCCAACGTGCCCTCGAACTCATCTACCATTTGGTCAATGAGTCCAACGTGGAATCGTTGACAGCCGAGCTCTTGAATTATCTTGTTCTCTGTCCTACGGAGCATCGTGGTGATATCTGCGCTCGCATTCTCAAAGTGGTGGATCGTTACAGTCCTCGGATCAGTGGCGAGTGGATACTCTGATCACGACACTGACCATTGCTGGTCGCGAAGCGTCTCGTAACGTTCAATCCGCAACGGTGGTTTACATTTCTCGTGCGTCGGCGGATATTCACGCCTTTGCTGTTCACAAGTTGTGCAAAGCACTTCGCGACGATGATGGGTCTCAGCACGGTTTATTGTCGGTCGGCGTTTGGTGTATCGGGGAGTACGGCGAACTCTTGATGCAGCCCTATCAATATGTCCCCGCCGATGGTGACCAACAACCGATAACGTTCCAGGCTATGGAAGCGTTTGAGATTGTCAAGGCCGTGGAGCAGATAGCGAAACGTCACGCATGTCCGGATTTCGTGAAGCAGAGAGTGTTAACAGCGTATGTTAAGTTAAGTCAAAGGCTATCTCATGATCCAACGGCGTCGGAACGATTACAGAAGCTGATTCAAAAGATCAGACCAGTCGGAGCTTGGAATTGCAACTCCGATCGTGCGAGTATAATGCTTTGCTCCACGCCACCAGAGGCCAGAGGCTCCCACGACTGAATCAACCGAAAGCAGGCGGCGACGAAGATCTTTTGGGGTAACTGCAGATAATACTGGTGGTGAGGGCGTCAGCGAAGGAGTCGTATCAGCTGCAAAGGAGGCACTTGCTCGAATGCCAGTAGTGGATATCAAAATCTTGCAGAAACGATTGTCGGCTGATGAATGGGCGAATGGAGGCGATTCCATTCCAGTGCGGAGATCGGTGGCATCCGCTCCTGCACCAAGTTCTGGAGGCGATTTGCTTGATCTATTTGGAGGCCCAGCACCCTCTTCCAATGGGACCGCAGGTGCTCCGGCGGCTGCTGCTCCGAGTGATTTCGATCTGCTGTCGGATATTTTTGCTGCTCCTGCCGCGCCTGTTGCTGCAGCTCCAGCTGTTAACCCTATGGACCTGTTTGGTGCCTCACCCGCGTTATCACAGACGATGCCTTCAGCCAACAATCCTATGGACTTGTTTGGGGCGCCTCCAGCGGTATCGCAGACAATGCCTGCGCCCAGCAATCCGATGGACTTGTTTGGTGCACCGCCTCCTAGCAACCCCATGGACATGTTCGGTGCGCCTCCTTCATCAGCACCGGTTGCATCACCGTTGGACGTTTTCGGAAGCTCACTTGCGCCTGCTCCTCAATCCAATCCTGCTCCTTCGGCGAATGCAAACAGTATGCGTGTCCCAGGTTTCTCGCATGGTGGTCTCACTCTAGAATTTGAATGCCTGAAACCTGACGGTATGGTTCCTCAGAAATCAACTTTGATTGCGCATTTCGTGAACACGACACCGGGTCCTCTTGTGGGAATGAGCTTGCAAGTAGCAGTACCGAAATACATACAAATGGAAATGGAGCCTCCTTCCTCCACTACAGTCCCAACGGGCTCGGGAGTTGTAACCCAGAAGATAAAGGTAACAAACAGTATGCTGGGAACCAAGAATGTTGTATTGAAAGTCAAGGTCAGTTTTACATCAGCAGGGCAAAAGTGGAACATCTGGCAACATGCTCTGGTTTTCCTGCTGGTAAATACTAGGAAAATAATTTAAAGCGGACTTGAATGTTATTCTTTCTTGTTGATCGAAATGATCAGTACGGCCCTAGTTCGCTCGTATCTACCAGACAGTGTCACAGAGGTACAAAGTATTCCTTGATCATTACCGGTACGGCATCCGCGATCCTTACACACAGAGGCAAGGTGATGATTGATGATTGATGATCTTCCTCGTTCTTTCAAGAAACAACAAACAATTATTATTACAGTCATAAAATATAGCAAAACAATGATGGTTCCTTCCATGGGACTCATTACACTGTTTTTGAGCTCTATTTTGCGACCAACGCCTCTTGTACAAGGTTTTGCGGGCCGATTGCCTTGTGCGATTGCACGAAGTTCCGCGCTCGTTGCTCTTTACAGCAGCAAGAAGGCAGCCGACTCCTTCAACCCGTTTTCATCCTTTGTCAAGGACATGACTTCTTCCCTCATGGGAAACTCCTTGTCGTCGCAACCACAAGTCGACGAAGCGCTGTCTTCTCTATATACCATTTCAAGCTGGCAACAAGTTCGTGCTACACTGGAATCCAAAATGACAACGCCAGACGAAAAATTGTTTCGTTCATATCTAGAAAGGGGATACGGCGTGGCATCCCCGTTGCACCGCGTCCGATGTTTTGATGCATCCAATCGCGAACAAGACATTCGGGTTGTCTTTACCGAGACGCCGCTTCGTGGTGTCCGTATTGTCAAAAGTCTGGTTGACACTGGAAGAGAAGCGCATCCCGTATCGCATTGAAAAGGTCAATATGCGTTGCTATGGAGACAAGACGGCAGGAATTTATGCGCATGCAACCGAGTGGACAAATCCCAGTGGCCAAAATTGATGGTAAAGTCTATGGGCAATCCAATGATATTCTGTACATGCTCGAAGATGCCTTTCCTGAATACAAGTCGTTGAAACCCTGGGATCCAGAAAAGGCGCAAGAACTCTTGCGTCTCGAACGACAAATCTTTTCGGCGTGGATGTATTGGTTGACAAGTGGGGAATACAGCTCGATTGCGACAAGAGTTCACTGAAGTGTTAAATCGAGTGGAAAGCGAATTGCAAGCCGGTGGCGGTCCGTTCTTCATGGAAAGGACGTGACGACGGTCGATTTCATGTACGCACCCTTTTGGAGCGCATGGCGGCGTCGTTGTTGTATTACAAGGGATTTATGATGCGCGTTTCTCCCGGTGCAGCGACGGGTTATCCTGCCCTGAATCGGTGGTTTGATGGCATGGAGACGTTGGAATCGTATCAATTGACCAAAAGCGACTATTACACGCACTGTTGGGATTTGCCACCGCAACTGGGGATGCGTGGCAGAGCCAGCCGGAGAGGTCTATCGAGCTGCAATTAATGGGGAGCGTTTACCGGATGGAAGTCGAGGAAGCTGGGAATTGCCGCTCGAACGCACAATGGAGGGCGGAACCAGATTGGAGTTGGGCGGGGATGATGCATGTGTGCGTCGGGAGGCAGCGGAACGAGTCTCGGCGAATCACGATGCGATTGTTCGATTCGCAGCACGAGGGCTGGGAAAAGGGCACGCCACCCGTTTCGGCTCCATTGGCCGATCCAAATGCTGTTCCCAGCGAAGCGGTTATGGGGTCCGTGGATGCGATTCTCCGTATAGTATGTATGGCACTGGTAGAAGGGACGGAATCACACAAGGATGCACTGGTACAGGCTGCGAATACTATCGTTAAAAGGGTGGCAAGGAGTTTCAAGCAGGTGTTGTAGACAGTCTGGCGTATCTCAGAGATCGCGTGGGTGTTCCTCGGGATATGAAATTACCCGCTGCTCGTCAACTCCGAGCTCATCTGAACTGGGCGATTGGAACAATCCTCGATGCTTGATTTCGCCGCTATTGGAAAAACTCGATACATAACGCAGTAGCTAAGTAGTAGCATATATTATTACTTTTAATTCTTTACACCTCAAAGTCGCGTCCAAGTCCAAAGGTCGACTTGATTTTCCCTCCCCTCGCAAATAGCTTATATTAACCTTCAAGGGGATACCTTGCAAGGTTTTACGTATCCCGAGACCAATAGACGACTTCCGAACGTATGCAGGAGATTCACTTTCTTTGGCGAATAGCCAATCCCCAAACAGAACAACGCTGGCATCTTGCTCCATGTTGTCGATTGGAAGAGTGATAGGTACACGGATTTCGGTGGTCCCAGTGATTGCCGAAGAAATGCTGCCAATATCGCCAGCGCCACGGATATTGCAGGAAAGACCTTGCGCTCGACCCTCATGTTTGGGAAGGCTTTTCGTCGATGTGACAACCGAATGATGCAAAGCGAGAACAATCGGCCTCGCACTCCGTTTGGATGCTGATATCACGGGAAATACTTGTCTCGTCGTGGCCGTGATGGATGAATAGGGCAAGGCGAAGTGAGTATTTGGCTCATCGTGTTCGTCCTCTTGGCTGACGTGATTACTATGTCGACTCAGAAGTCCTATTTTCCGGGAAATCGCGAGCCAATCATTATGCGGGCATCCAAGTTCGACCGAGCACCCCGAGGTAATTGCCGCACAAAGGCCCAACTCTAAGGATGTACTGGCAATACTTTCATGCGACCCCTCTGCTGTTGTCACATGTTCTACCGATGCTGTTGCGACACTGTTAAGCATCAGCTTACGATCAATTGGGTTCCGTAAACGGAATGTTGCGCCGCTCCTGTGATCCAGCAAAGAACCTCGTAAACTTGCCTTGCCTTTAGCGGACTGATGTGGCGATTCATCCGAAAGCGAAATGTTTTCACTAATTAAGGGTGCCTTCGGATTCTTTTCATATTGTTGTCATCGTCGCCAATGTAATCGTTGAATAACTCGACGTCGTATCCGCCTTCCAGACCAAACCGATCATCACTGAATCGCAAGCGTCCGCTGGGTCCTTTCGTGCCTCTGCGGAACGTAAAACCGAGTGACTCTCCTCCTCCTAACAAATTCACGTGCTCAAAATCCAGTTCGCCTTCCCAATCACCCGTATAAAGAGATTTAGACAGTCCATATTCCAAATGCCGCGGTGGCGCTTCATGGACCAAAATTTGCAATTGAACGGTTCCGTCGTCTACTGTTTTCGGGGCCGCTTGTAGCACTTTCTTGAAAATACCACTCCCCACAATCTTCCTCCAGCGACTTTCATTCCAACGAAAGTGTTCTCCAGGTGCCAATCCCAACGCTGCCGCGATGCGACGGGGACGAGTCCGCCCAACCGGTGTCGGCACATAGGTCCAATTCAAGTCGTTCCGCGCCACTTCCGAACTGAACCCAAATGTACGGCGCTGTGTATGCTTGTCCGCGTACTGCCGAAAGGTAACGATATTTCCGGTATCGGGATCGACCACCATTTCCTTGCAAAACACGATGCGAACAGGTTCTTCCGATGTGGTGGGCTCTTGGACCCGAATTTCCGCTGTCCCCGTTTCGGGCACTAAAGTTGCACCCGTCACACTGTGTAAAACATACCCTTGTCGCATGTACCAGCGCTGAATCGATCGAGCAAACTCCTGGACGCGATCAATGCCCAGCGGTTGTCCCAACAAACCCGATCGGCGAGCAGCAATGTGTACGACGGTGCTAGGTAAGACCGTGGTATCGGGAGTAATCACAACTTGACGCACGGGCGTCGTGAGGAGCGTTTGCATCATTTCGTCTTTTACTTTCTGCTCTTTGCTGCGGAATTTCTGACGAAGTGCTTGATTGGCTTTGCGAAACGGTTTTGTGACAGTGTTTCCTACGGATGTAAAGACATTGTTCCAGTATTGTCCGGTAGAAAGCAAAGAAAATGGTTTCTTTGGGCCCCTGGGTACTTTTCGGTACGACTGCTGCTTGCGACGAGGTTATCAGAGGCTGCTGCCGCTGTCGACGAAAGATGAAAGGAGGGCAGTTGCTCGGCATCTTCCTGATCGAAATCTTCTAATTTATCAACGTTCATCCAGATAGGAGAGGAAGGCACATACGGGTCGTCTCCTCCTCCAGCCGAAGCAGATCTGGGCAGATTGCTGTTTCCGTTGCCATGTCCACCGTTGTTTCGCTGACCATTCTTCGCGTAATGACGAGGAGGAGTCAAAAGCCATTCAGCGTTGTTGCAAAAAGAATAAAGAACAGCAGTACACGAGCCTCATTATACTGCGGCAATAAAAGGGGTATCAAAAAGCAAAAAGGATTTCGAAAAGGCTAAAGCCGTGGACTGGCAACAAATACAGGAACTAACAACAGCAATGAAACAGATTAAAATTATTTTCGGATGGAGATCGTTTTCGGAGGTGTCAAGATACTCTAAGCAGAAACTGTACTACTCGCACGACGGATGATGACACTGACGCCTGGTGAAGCGAAGAAAAAAAACGTGAACCTCAATTCATGCTAGTCTAGAGATAGTCTAGATTAGACTGAGGACTACCGAGGTCTAGCTAGATGTCATATTATCTATCTTACCTGGGGTGGAGGCTAGGTTACCACTCGGTGTGAAACGTCTGATAACGTTTATCTGAAGTGAGCGCCCGTCGACGCAACTGCAATCAGAGGAGTAATAGAAAAAAAGATTTCTACATTGTATTTTGTAACATTCACTATTTTTAGCTACACAATGTCATCACTGTGAACCACATATATATTAGGTTCAAACGCTTGCGTATGAACCTATACTAAGAGCTACTCAAAAGCAGCAGCCGCTTCAGCATGCTAGTGCTGACAAATTGAAAAGACCATGTCGTGCAGAGAGCTACAGTTTCACGCGTTTGCAGTCCTGTTCGCAGCAGCATTTTAATTCTCGCTTCAAATTGTTGCCATTCACTTCGGGTAGGGGTCGGTCCAGAGCCACAGCTTGAACCGTCCTGTCCACGTCCCCATCGATCAACGAATTTGCACCAATCATATCCTCTGTTATTTCTCCCACAAACTCACACAGTGAATCGGTTTGCTTCGCCAACACGAGAGCGCAGCGCTCAAAGTTGTTAAATGCACTTTGAATCAATGCCTCTTTCACAAGCGCTGGTCGGATCGCGTGCGACTCGTGTCCAAGATGCGGCAGACCGCAAAACATGCGATTCAATGAATGTGTCTTGTACATTTCGATCCCATTTGCAACTAATTCCCCGTCCTCGTCCGTCACTTGAATCACTCTGTTTCTTTGGATCAACTGTGCCAGACACCGGTGGAGGCGGTCCAGCTTGTATGGGAAATTTGTGATTTGAAACGTGCGGAGTCCACTGTGCTGTTCAACGACAGAGAAAAGCTCCTTCAATATCTCGGCAGACTTGATAGGAATGGACCACTTAACTTCTTCCAAATCGAGCCTGGCGCTGATGAAACGAATAAGCTCCTTCGTGTCCGCGTCAGGAACCTTATCGTAAACGGCAATAAAAACCGAAAGCTTTGTTAGCTCTCGGTGACCCAGATGGGACAGATACGAGAACATGGAACGCACTGGATACACGGATCCACAAGACAGTTCAAGCGACACCACACCAGGTGTAATATGTACCCGTTGGGTTATCTGACCGTGACAATCATCCAGACGAATTGTCGGGATGGGTGATGAGAAGAGAAAAGGAATCAAGTCGTCACTGAAGCATCCATCCAATATCAATTCGTCAATATACGGAATCTGAAGAATGCGCTGCAGATTGCTGTTGCTTATCCAAACCCTGTCATCATTGCAATTGTTCACCGAAAAGCTCAAAGACCCTACAGGCGTCTGACGATTCGAAATAGCACTCGTAAAAGCGTTTCCGTTATCTTCGATGACGCAAAAGAACCAAAGCACAAATGCACAGGATGCTCTCTTGTTGCGAGAACAACCGACTGTTCTGCACGAATTCTCAAATAAGAGAAATTAACGTTCCTTTCTGGATTAGATTCGAACATGCGAGCAAGCTGTTCCGGTTGAACGGAGCGGAAATCAAAGTCACTGTAGCTGTAACCGTAGTAGTTGCGGATTGCAAGAAAGGGCTTCTTTTTTCTCCGGATGCTCCGGCTGATGCAAGCTCCAAAAGAAGGCAGCAGTCTCCGCAATAGCAGCGTTACTAGGTCCGGTGATTACACAAGCCATCGTACAAATATTCTCATCTTCGTAAAATGTCAAGATCAAGTTCTTTCCGTTTTCAGGAAGACTCCAGTTGGTCGAAATAGTGGGATAAACCAAAGTCAACGTTCCGTTGTCATGCAGAATAGCCAGCATATCTTCGCACGGCTTTAGTTCACAAATGGTCTTCGGTTCTCGTAGTAGTTTGTGCACAACGTCCACCTTCAGCCAGCGATAATCGTGTTCGCATGGTAATTGCTCTCTGGGGATAGCCCCCAGCAAGTCCTGCTCCATCTGCTTTGACATGCTGCCTTTTTTATGTCCTGTTGTGATGTTGCGGCAAGTAAAAGAGTAATCTTTCACACGAATGATAATAAACAATCGTTATGAAAATTGCGCGTGTCTCTTGTCAATAGGAAACGCTAAAAATGCTTGCGGGAGATTCACTCGATTGCCTTGGGCCCATTTTGCCCAATCATCGACCACGATTTAACGACTTAGGCGACAGAGAGTACGTAAGACTCCTCAACGGGTTCGAAATGCTATTTGCCAAACGAGAAAGGACCATAGTAACCTCGACTCCCGATAATTAAACGGTACCGGTTTACAAGGATAGTAGGTCGTGACACGTGCCCAACGACGTGTTCTTTTCTCACTCTCATTTGTACACTCTGTATAAGATTGTAGGCATGCATCCCTAATCCCATAGTATAACGTAATTTCCGGAGAAGGTTCTCTGTTCCTCCGATGATCCCTTCCGGACTTCGGACCTCGTAACTCGTGTTTTAGCGCGAAACTAGGGAGACGCAAGGAAAGACGCTTCCTAGTCAAACGGAGTGAGTCGTTCCGTTTGAAATGAAAATATAATGTTATGTTATGTTCAGCTTTGCGGATAGACTCGTATGCTATGCTCATTGTGAAAAATAGCACCAATTGCTCGTCAACAGAGGTATTCATGCTTCGTGCCACGAAATACTTTCGATTATGAAGAGAACCCCAAATAGCAAGATGAAGCTTCCATCGTCTTCGAAGATCGAACTGTAACAGATTAGTAACTACGGCCTCCGTCGCCATGATGGAAGTTTTCGCTTTCGTCGTCATTTCCGTTGTGATGATGCCCACCATTCGTAATACAGACAGCCGAATAGCAAGCCTCCCAAATGCGCCGAATGTCCAACCGAGCCTCCTAACACGGAAAAGAGCGATGCCAGCACACTCCAGGAGAACAACGCATACAAGGCCATTTTCGCCGACGTGCTGATAGGAATGGGACCTAGAAAGAATCGAACGGTTCCCTCCGGATTCATGCGTGACCAGAAGGCCATCAATGCGAGTGTGACCCCGATAGACCCAAACCTCTTCTTTCGAACCGTTTCAGGAGATAGTCCACAGTCAGAGACATGACTGATCCAGACAAGCTCGCTCCTAAAAGAAAAGGCCATACGGGTCGCGGTGCAATGGTTTGTTGAACCGAAGGTCCAAAAGACAATAGTGCCATGCAATTGACCAGTAGATGATACAGTTCAGAGTGTGAAATACTTGCCAAGAGAAGAGTGTGATAGCGACGATCCTGGATCCCAGATCCACTGCGCATAAAATGCCTTTCTAAAAAAGGTTGCGCTTGTGGGATTTGCCATGCCACGAATACAGCAATCGACGAGAATAAAGTCGCTGAAATGGAAGGACTTTGCTGATGCAAACGACGAACGTGTCGGGAGATTTGCCGCGCAACTGACTGGGATTTTGAGGATATGGTTGCCGTATCAAAAAAGTTACTTTGTTGCTGTTGCTGTCGTTTGAAGTAATCTCCTTCATTGATCTTTTCAAGTGCTCTGTATTCCGGATCCAATTCGATCAATTGGGATTATTCTCCTGAGCCTGCATCGAACGCGGAATCAATTTCGCCGTCACCTGTATCGAGCAGCGACCTAGCAAGAGCATTATTTTTATCAGTACCCATACTCTGCGCGCGGCGTGCGACCGCATGATCTCCTTTGCTCTTTTAAAATATTATTAGTTCAAACGAAAAGCTCACAAAGGGAACAGCGAGGTTTCTAGAAAAGGAATAATTTGTTTTGTTTGCTTTTTCGAATGAAAAATGGGCGGCTTTTCGTTGTTATGCGCGGCAAAGGCAAAATAGAAAAGGAGAAAAAAAGGTGTCGATGGACTTGTCTGTAAGTCGCCCGTCAAAACGTCGTAATTTTCCTCTCATCGCTCATCATTCTCTCCCAAAACGGCGCACTCTCCCAAATCACTTTTGTGCTGCGTCTCGTCGCTCGTCTAATATTATTCGCAATTACTTTTTCTTTCTATCGTACCACAGAACACATCAATTACCCACAATGGAACGAATCGAGACAGACGCAACTCCCGCGGAAGAATGGGAACAATCACTGAACGCTACTTGCAATCGACTTTCGAATCAGTACCTTCAATTGTTAAAAGCAGCCGCC
Source organism: Fistulifera pelliculosa (assembly GCA_026008555.1). Classification (NCBI taxonomy): domain Eukaryota; phylum Bacillariophyta; class Bacillariophyceae; order Naviculales; family Stauroneidaceae; genus Fistulifera; species Fistulifera pelliculosa. Next base: position 42,592 of record BROJ01000367.1, read on the forward strand.
GCAGCATCGGCTTCAACGCAGCAACATGATCCCCGCGCGGGGGCGGTCACATGACGACGCCACAAGATCCTCCGCCGCCCCCACTGGCTGCTAATATTGCGCAGAGTCAAATTCAGTGTCGAGCGGCGACGGAAAATATATGCGTGGCCGCGTCTCATTTGCTCGGCTTGATCCGTACTTTGCGATTGTCGCTGTTGCTGATGGATCAGGAAACAATTGCGGCCGAAGAAGAATTACAAGTCTTGCAGGCGCAAGAATTGACACGAGAAGCTCGTTTGGAGGCGGCGCAGGTGGAAAAGGAATGGTTGGAATTGCGGCACAAGAATTTGCACGAGACGGATTGAAAGGGGAATGCACCTATTCTAATTTGTGTGTTTTTTTTGTTGTTGCTAGCGCGAATGCACAACCGGAAGTAATAGTTGGATTAAATTGGACCACTCCATTTGGAGCGCTGTGGTCTCCGCTTTCAAGGAGGATATCGGAAACACATATCAGGATCCCGCTCTATTGATGGCAGCCATGAGCACGTACAATCGGCTGACCACGTAGCACAATGCTTGCGACATTATTCATTCTCCTCGATAATCTGTACTCCTCCTCAAGAAAAGTAAAACTGATGACAAACGATCAAGGAAGAGTGATATGACTTTCTGTTTATTAGTTCGAAAATTACCAAACGTAACTACTTATGAATGTTCTGCTCTTTCTTCTGGAGAGCTATCATGCCTTCGGAAAGCACGACAAGCGCTCATCTCTTGTCTGCTTATAGCATGGCCGCACCGACAGCTCCGACTCCGCCGATCACTACCGAAAGGATCTCGATGGTGTAGCTGCCACTGTTACCGCCGGCATCCGCCATCATTATTGCCTTCATGGTGAATTCGGCGTTTTCGGGCTCAGCGGCAAGTTCGCGCTCCTCCTCGGTTCCGCGCAAACGACGAAGTCCAACGTAATCAACAAGCGCCTTGCCGGTGATCTCGATCGATTGCGCGGTGGCTGCAAAGGCCGATCGGGGAGGATGTGGTAGAAGTTGATCGTTTTCGGGTAAGGCCCAATTCAGAACTCGTCAAAGCAGAGTCGACGGGAAGTGTGTTTGCAATGAGACTGACAGTGGCGCCACCTTCAATGGACATGTCAACCGTTTCGAACTGCAAAAGTTGTAGGCAAGGTTGTTGACAGTCAGTTCGAACCAGATGGGCTCACCAGGAGGCATGGGCGTGGTGCTCTTCCAGAGAGAAGCGACCGTTGTACCGGACTGCTCTCCCGTAGAAGAGCCAACATCCACAACGTTGTTTGTGATAGTGGAATCGACGGTGAAGGTCGAGAGGATCGGTTCGACGAGGAAATCAAAGTGTTTGCTCTCAATCACCACTGGTGTTCCTCCAGCATTGACCATCATGATGTCGGCTTGGATGCACACGCCGAACTTGAGCGTTGCACCGGCCACGGCGTAGTTAGATCCGTCCCATGCATTCACTGCGAGTTCCAAGTCAACGGTATCGTCGCCAGTCAAGTGGCCGTCGGTGTCAAAGGATGCTTTGATAGTCACTTCGGGGTCTCCCTCTGCAAGACAGCCGGGAGCGAGGATGGTGAACTTGTAGAACTTGGTGCCTGCGGCCGGGCTCTGTCCCGGATCATTGATGACGTCGACGAGTTCACCTGACGTATCTATGATCTTGATGTGGTTGTAGCTTGTGCTTTCGTCGGTATTTCCTTCTCCGACGTTGAACTCTGTTCCAGCATCGCTGATGTCTCCGATCTGTGATGATGATGATGATGATGATGATGATGAAGGAGTGGATCAGTGAGTGATGATGTGATGATTCATAGTTCATAGTACAACTCATGTAAAACGACACTCCTTTGCATCTGGTCCGAATGAGCCAACCCAAAAGCAACGATGCGCGCTGTGAACGTACCGTGAGTGTGGGAGGTAGCTGTGCATAGGCCTGGTTGGCAAAGCCGAGAAGTGCCAGAGTGGAAAGAAGGAACTTCATAGTTGCTGTTTCTTTTGTTTTCGTTGGTTACTGGCTTGATTGCTTGTTGCTTGTGCAAGTTTGAAATTTGTGAGATCGAGAAGTGATCGACTTGCAATTTGCAATCACCAAAAGACCCCAATCCGAACAGGAATAGTTACTGGTTGTGACAAAGCATGCCTGTTGGACAAAAAATGGTGATCGTTCAGCAACAAATTGTGATCGTGGTGCGTTCTGCTTCTTTCCTCGCGAACGAATGCAGCGGGGCATTGAGTTATTATCTCGTAAAGTGTACAACAACAAAGAACGGTTAGGGACACTTTTGCGCGGAACCGAGGAGGAGCGCGAACTTGCCGCTGAGCCCGAAAACGCCGAATTCACCATGAAGGCAACGATGATGGCCGATGCCGGCGGTAACAGTGGCAGCTACACCATCGAGATCCTTTCGGTAGTGATCGGCGGAGTCGGAGCTGTCGGCGCGGCCATGCTATAAGCAGGCAAAGAACTGCGAAAATCATTCATCAGATCATTCATAACTTGAACTTCATTCTACGGCAAGAGTGGATTGCCGCATAGATATCAGCAATGAAATACACTTTTGCAACTCTTCTCCTATCTTTTGCCGAGCTGTCGCCGTTAATAGTCAATTTCGGTCGAGAACGTCGTAACAGGACCGATGACGTTTCTAGCTAGACTACCTGGTACCCAATCGAACGACGAATGCGCTTATCCCAATCGTATTCGATTATATTTATTTCTCGATGCTCGCAGTGCTATATTATTGTGTGCTATATATAGTTCATCACATGTCGAAAAGATGCTCAAAATATAATTCTTGATCGCCTTTCTATACATTGGGTTTGCTGAAAACCATTCGACAGATGAGCCAGAGCGCATTTTCTTCAAGCTGTAATTCACTTTGATGTGGTCTCACGGCTCTTGTGCCGGTACCTGATGGTATGTATCGCGTATCGTAAATGCCACTTTTCACGGGCCATGTCATTGTCCACTTCAGTCCAGTCTTCTCTTTCCGAATCGAATTTCAGAAAACGGCCCCTTCTTGTTGGATCATATGCACAATGCGCCAAGTAATCGCCGTCTTGTTGCCCCTATCTCCATTTCGATAGTCGCTTTGAAATTCATGACATAGTTCACGAAGACGAATGTTACCAGGATGCTTTCGTTGTGCTTGTCGACGGCCAAAGAGGACATCTGGATCGACGGGGTTATAGCTGCACCAGGATAATCTTTTTCCATCATTTTGTACTTCTCCTCTTTGACATCTTCCGCGGGGATAAATCTGCTGAGCGGATCCATCGAGTTTTTCCGACTCGTGGGTTCTTTCTGAGTGAAACGAGACCGTGCGGCTGATTTGAAATCATTTCCAGGAGGTGAGTGGGATGAATCGTCGCATTTGCGCGTGGTTCCAAAATTTGGTGGGACCGGCGATTTGTAATCGTCTGTTTGTGATGATGAGAAACAGTCTCGACCACGCAAATTTCCAACAGCAACATGCTGCTTTTCCTTAGAATCCCAGTAGCGAACCAAGACATCCGCAACGAGTTTCTTTTCAAATGCCTTTTGTCGCTGCGCTGCTTGTTTGTTAATCCGCAGTTTGTGGGTGATTTTGATGAAGCAGAATCTGTAAGTAGTTTCGGCGGTTGTTTTGTTCGAAACACACGATCTCCCAGTCGATCGTGTGCATCAGCTGGTCCATCTTCGCGCTGCGAGCAGACGGGCTCCATGGTCATTTGTTCGTCGACTTTGTTTGTTGACATTTGTAATTTCAAATAAAGAAAGGATAATAACGAAGAATGAATAGTTTTCAATTTGATTGAAGAAACTCGGCTTGCGGCTGCAAGAATAGAAGCATTCTTGATCGTTTTCATCTGATGAGCTTTTCAGCACAGAAGGTGTTCAAACATTTTCGTTGTTGTGTTCGGTGTTTCGTGTTCCTGCCAATAGGAAAAGCACACTCCGCTTTTGAGGTGAAGTCAGAGCACCATAGTCAAGAATGTAATAATCGACCGTTACTCGCAATTGTGTGACAGCCGGTGCGATGGAAGTTGAGGTTTACTGTGATCTGGATAGAGCTGACGTCAACTGTTATTTTCACTGTGACATCGGCGGAGCCATGAGCCATGGCCCCTTCTCATTCTCATTCGTCATCCGTTCATCGCCATCATCTTGGCTCTTGGATTCAATCTTCGCAAAACTTTTGGGCTAAAAAGCACAAAAGCATACGACATACTACTCACGCCTTTCAACTTATCTTCTTTATGCCCTTTGTTCTCTTCCTATATTAACTGCATAGCCCTAGCGCCTCTTTGCTCACTAAAGCTCATGCCGATTGACATCACCGAGATCCTTCGGATAACAATGGCCTGCATCTGTAATAGCGAGGGTTCGCCTTCGCGAAAGAAAATGATCGCTTCCCAGTTCGGTTTTAAAAGATTGCTTTCGGTGACTTGTATTGAAACGTCTTAATCCGGTCGCTTCTATGTTTCGGCGCACCAATCTCCCGACCTGCAGATGCCTTGCATTGACGTTGCCTCTGACAGTCGTTAGAAAAATTTTTAAGCAAGAGAATACTATTTGAATGAGCGATCTTGTACTGAGGTCAACGTATAGCTACAATGATGTTAATTGAGGTGTGATGAGATTTGCATTTGAACCGCCGGCAACGGTCGTGCCAGTGTAGGTTCCTCTTAAACCTAGCGATCATTATTTTTGACCACGAGCTTTAGAGCGGGACGCCAACGCGAAATGTAAAAACGATTGCTAGATTGGTTAATTGGTACCAGTACCAGTTTAGTCTGTTGTAATCTTGCTAGATTTGACGGTGATTAAACGAGCTCTTAAACCCAAGATATGTCTCCATCTGTAGTTTCGATTTTCAGGCGCCTTCGATGTAAATTTTATTTATATATATTTTATAAAGAATTTTATTCAAGACCACTATGCTCTCCTCTTCCGGCTAACCAGAGATAATGATCCTCTAAATCAGATGCACCTTCAGTAAATGAGATGCAACAACGCAAATGGACCACCAACAAGCAACAACGCGAAATACATTGTCGGCAAAGCAGCACCGCTGGTAGCAGCACCCCGCAAGTTCTTCTCGGTATCTTGTTCGTTCTTTTCCAAGACAACCGTTGCTACGTTCAACTTGCGAGATCCGGTAACGTTAAAAGGAGAAGTGGGAGCCTGTTCATCCACAGGCGCTGATGTGGTCTCCGGGAAAATATCGTTGACCGTGGTCGTGAAAGGAACCGTTGGAGCTTCCGTCGAAGAAATATCCCCGACAGGCGACCGAGCGGGTGACTCCGTAATAATATCATTGTTCGCGGATGATTGCGTGGGAACATCAGTCACATATACTTCGCCAACTGGTGATTGTGTGGGCGTGTGCGTAAAACCATTGTCAGTTGCGGACTGAGTGGGCGATACGGTGACAGCAGGCTCGCTGATAGGAGAGCGAGTGGGCGACTCCGTGAAAAATCACTTGTACCAGACTCCGTTGGGGCCTCCGACAGGTCCACTTCACCAAAAGGTGCTCGAGTGGGCATTTCAGTGTAATCATTATTAGTTGCGGAATCCGTCGGAGCAGCTGTTACATCACCGACAGGAGATTGAGTGGGCATTTCAGTGTAATCAGTATCAGTTGCGAAACCCGTCGGGGTCGCCGTAATTTCATCCGCAGGAGATCCAGTGGGTGTTTCCGTGATGACATGAATGGCGGAAGGAGCCGCGGACGGGGCTTGAGGCCTCGACTTCACCAAAAGGAGAATGACTGGGTGTTTCCGTGATGACATGAATGGCGGAAGGAGCCGCGGACGGGGCTTCTGAGGCCTCGACTTCACCAAAAGGAGAATGACTGGGTGTTTCCGTGATGACATGAATGGCGGAAGGAGCCGCGGACGGGGCTTCTGAGGCCTCGACTTCACCAAAAGGAGAATGACTGGGAGATTCCGTGATGACATGAATGGCGGAAGGAGCCGCGGACGGGGCTTCTGAGGCCTCGACTTCACCAAAGGAGAATGACTGGGAGATTCCGTGGTGACATGAATGGCGGAAGGAGCCGCGGACGGGGTTTCTGAGGCCTCGACTTCACCAAAAGGAGAATGACTGGGAGTTTCCGTGATGACATGAATGGCGGAAGGAGCCGCGGACGGGGCTTCTGAGGCCTCGACTTCACCAAAAGGAGAATGACTGGGAGATTCCGTGATGACATGAATGGCGGAAGGAGCCGCGGACGGGGCTTCTGAGGCCTCGACTTCACCAAAGGAGAATGACTGGGTGTTTCCGTGATGACATGAATGGCGGAAGGAGCCGCGGACGGGGCTTCTGAGGCCTCGACTTCACCAAAGGAGAATGACTGGGCGCCTCAGAGATCACGACAACAGTGGACGGAGCAGCTGATGGCTCCTCCGACTCCTCGACTGGGCCGATAGGAGGACGCACATGCGGAGATCTCGTCGGAACCGCTACAGGGACGACATGAGGAACGCCTGCGGGAGCCTTGGTGATCGACGGAGCGGCTGATGGAGCTTCCGACTCCTCGACTGGGCCGATAGGAGGACGCACATGCGGAGATCTCGTTCGGAACCGCTACAGGGACGACATGAGGAACGCCTGCGGGAGCCTTGGTGATCGACGGAGCGGCTGATGGAGCCTCCGACTCCTCGACTGGGCCGATAGGAGGACGCACATGCGGAGATCTGTCGGAACCGCTACAGGGACGACATGAGGAACGCCCTGCGGGAGCCTTGGTGATCGACGGAGCAGCTGATGGAGCTTCCGACTCCTCGACTGGGCCGATAGGAGGACGCACATGCGGAGATCTCGTCGGAACCGCTACAGGGACGACATGAGGAACGCCTGCGGGAGCCTTGGTGATCGACGGAGCGGCTGATGGAGCTTCCGACTCCTCGACTGGGCCGATAGGAGGACGCACATGCGGAGATCTCGTCGGAACCGCTACAGGGACGACATGAGGAACGCCTGCGGGAGCCTTGGTGATCGACGGAGCGGCTGATGGAGCTTCCGACTCCTCGACTGGGCCGATAGGAGGACGCACATGCGGAGATCTCGTCGGAACCGCTACAGGGACGACATGAGGAACGCCTGCGGGAGCCTTGGTGATCGACGGAGCGGCTGATGGAGCTTCCGACTCCTCGACTGGGCCGATAGGAGGACGCACATGCGGAGATCTCGTCGGAACCGCTACAGGGACGACATGAGGAACGCCTGCGGGAGCCTTGGTGATCGACGGAGCAGCTGATGGAGCCTCCGACTCCTCGACTGGGCCGATAGGAGGACGCACATGCGGAGATCTCGTCGGAACCGCTACAGGGACGACATGAGGAACGCCTGCGGGAGCCTTGGTGATCGACGGAGCGGCTGGAGCTTCCGACTCCTCGACTGGGCCGATAGGAGGACGCACATGCGGAATCTTGTCGGAACCGCTACAGGGACGACATGAGGAACCCCTGCGGGAGCCTTGGTGATCGACGGAGCGGCTGATGGAGCTTCCGACTCCTCGACTGGGCCGATAGGAGGACATGCGGAGATCTCGTCGGAACCGCTACAGGGACGACAGGAACCCCTGCGGGAGCCTTGGTGATCGACGGAGCAGCTGATGGAGCCTGACTCTCAACTGACCCGGGCCGATAGGAGGACGCACATGCGGAGATCTCGTTGGAACAGCTACAGGAACAGTCGGTGTCGGTGCAACTTGTGACGGCTGGCTGGTCGGAACAGAGCCCGGTCCGAAAGGCGGAATCATAACAGGAGCAGCTCGAGAGGAACAGCTACAGGAACAGTCGGTGTCGGTGCAACTTGTGACGGCTGGCTGGTTGGAACAGAGCCCGGTCCGAAAGGCGGAATCACAACAGGAGCTTTAGAGGAACAGCTACAGGAACAGTTGGTGTCGGTGCAACTTGTGACGGCTGGCTGGTCGGAACAGAGCCCGGTCCGAAAGGCGGAATCATAACAGGAGCTCGAGAGGAACAGCTACAGGAACAGTCGGTGTCGGTGCAACTTGGGAGGGCTGGCTGGTCGGAACAGAGCCCGGTCCGAAAGGCGGAATCACAACAGGAGCTTTAGAGGAACAGCTACAGGAACAGTCGGTGTCGGTGCAACTTGTGACGGCTGGCTGGTCGGAACAGAGCCCGGTCCGAAAGGCGGAATCATAACAGGAGCTCGAGAGGAACAGCTACAGGAACAGTCGGTGTCGGTGCAACTTGGGAGGCTGGCTGGTCGGAACAGAGCCCGGTCCGAAAGGCGGAATCACAACAGGAGCTTTAGAGGAACAGCTACAGGAACAGTCGGTGTCGGTGCAACTTGTGAGGCTGGCTGGTTGGAACAGAGCCCGGTCCGAAAGGCGGAATCATAACAGGAGCTTTAGAGGAACAGCTACAGGAACAGTCGGTGTCGGTGCAACTTGTGATGGCTGGCTGGTCGGAACAGAGCCCGGTCCGAAAGGCGGAATCACAACAGGAGCTCGAGAGGAACAGCTACAGGAACAGTCGGTGTCGGTGCAACTTGGGAGGCTGGCTGGTCGGAACAGAGCCCGGTCCGAAAGGCGGAATCATAACAGGAGCTCGAGATGGAACAGCTACAGGAACAGTCGGTGTCGGTGCAACTTGTGACGGCTGGCTGGTCGGAACAGAGCCCGGTCCGAAAGGCGGAATCATAACAGGAGCTCGAGAGGAACAGCTACAGGAACAGTCGGTGTCGGTGCAACTTGGGAGGGCTGGCTGGTCGGAACAGAGCCCGGTCCGAAAGGCGGAATCACAACAGGAGCTTTAGAGGAACAGCTACAGGAACAGTCGGTGTCGGTGCAACTTGTGACGGCTGGCTGGTCGGAACAGAGCCCGGTCCGAAAGGCGGAATCATAACAGGAGCTCGAGAGGAACAGCTACAGGAACAGTCGGTGTCGGTGCAACTTGGGAGGGCTGGCTGGTTGGAACAGAGCCCGGTCCGAAAGGCGGAATCACAACAGGAGCTTTAGAGGGAACAGCTACAGGAACAGTCGGTGTCGGTGCAACTTGTGACGGCTGGCTGGTTGGAACAGAGCCGGTCCGAAAGGCGGAATCACAACAGGAGCTTTAGAGGGAACAGCTACAGGAACAGTCGGTGTCGGTGCAACTTGGGAGGGCTGGCTGGTCGGAACAGAGCCCGGTCCGAAAGGCGGAATCACAACAGGAGCTCGAGAGGAACAGCTACAGGAACAGTCGGTGTCGGTGCAACTTGGGAGGGCTGGCTGGTTGGAACAGAGCCCGGTCCGAAAGGCGGAATCACAACAGGAGCTTTAGAGGAACAGCTACAGGAACAGTCGGTGTCGGTGCAACTTGTGACGGCTGGCTGGTCGGAACAGAGCCCGGTCCGAAAGGCGGAATCATAACAGGAGCTCGAGAGGAACAGCTACAGGAACAGTCGGTGTCGGTGCAACTTGGGAGGGCTGGCTGGTTGGAACAGAGCCCGGTCCGAAAGGCGGAATCACAACAGGAGCTTTAGAGGGAACAGCTACAGGAACAGTCGGTGTCGGTGCAACTTGTGACGGCTGGCTGGTTGGAACAGAGCCTGGTCCGAAAGGCGGAATCACAACAGGAGCTTTAGAGGAACAGCTACAGGAACAGTCGGTGTCGGTGCAACTTGGGAGGGCTGGCTGGTCGGAACAGAGCCCGGTCCGAAAGGCGGAATCATAACAGGAGCTCGAGATGGAACAGCTACAGGAACAGTCGGTGTCGGTGCAACTTGGGAGGGCTGGCTGGTCGGAACAGAGCCCGGTCCGAAAGGCGGAATCACAACAGGAGCTTTAGAGGAACAGCTACAGGAACAGTCGGTGTTACTTCAAATGGCTGGCTTGACGGAACAGAGCCTGGTCCAAAAGGTGGGATGACGACTGGGGGCTGAGACGGAACAGCTGCAGGGACAGGAACAGGAACAGTCGGCGTCACTTCGAACGGCTGACTTGACGGAACAGAGCCTGGTCCGAAAGGAGGAAGAACTGGCTTTTCAGCTGGTTGTCTTGAAGGAACACTCTCAGGAGCGACCGGTGGGAGAACAAAGGCGGTTTCTCATAAGGAGCTTTCGTAGGGACGCCTTCAGGAACAACGGGCGGCATCATCGAAGGGCGTCGCGTAGGAATACTTTCTGGGACAACCGGGGGATCACGCAAGTGGGATTAGCCGCTGGTGCTTCCTCAGTTCCGACGGGAGGAATAAGGACACTGTCAATCGTATGCATGATTCCATTTCCGGCCAAGATATCAACTTGCAAAATCATTGCAATTCCATTTATCATGATAGCATCATCTTTCTCACTGATATCCAACCTGGGACCTAGAACTGTCTGAACACTGCTGCCGTCTGACAAAAGAAAGGACGGATAGACTTTCACCACGAGATGGTACTGCAAAACAGTGGCCAGCTGCTCCGGATTCTCAGAAAGGGTCTTGAGAGTGTCCGCAGGAATATCCGCAAAGCTTCATTCGTTGGTGCAAACAAGGTGCGATCCATGGTCATGACGGCGTCTTCCACTCCAGCCACCACAATGAGATCCGCCAACGTTGTCAAGTCATCCATAGCACGGACAGCATCAAGCAATGTTTGCGTCATGAATGTAGGCCAGAACAAATCACAAACTTTGTGCACCACACCATTGCTCGCCACAATATCCGTGTAATGAATGGGGTCGTTCGGAAAGGCATTGCCATACACATAAGTTCCGCCATTGTTCTCGGTGATGTAGATCGTTTCTCCCAGCAAGGTCGTAGCGTTGAAGCCTTCGACAAGAGATTCCGAGTAAACTTCTTCCGTCAAGACGTGAAAGGCCAAAATGCCATTCAAGTGAAGAACCCAGTTTTCGGTCAGTAGATACGGCGGAACAGCGGCATCCAAGGGTGCAAACAAGGTCAAGGTCTCCGAATCGTTCGACAAGAGATCAACAAGACCCGCTGTGTTGACTAGCGTCACCAACGACGTCAATCCTTCGTCTTGCATGATCACACCGTAGGTAGTGTTCGAATTTTCCGTCGTGAGAGGAACATCTTGCCTGGTCTCGACAGACACCGTTTCGAACGAGTTCACAAAAGCATCCCAGTCGCCTGCCGCCGCGTAGGACTGCCAGGGCAGGAAGAGAAGGAAGGGAGTCAAGGAAATCTTCATGAGAGAAGGGTAACAACTTGGAAAACAGCTTTGATGTTTGCAGTGCGTGGCTCTCTTCTTTCAAATTTATAATCAATGTGCAGCAATTTTATTTTCGTTCTGAAATCCTTCTCGACATGAGAACCTCTCTGGGTGATCTCCACTCCGAGTGGTCCGCACATAACATATATATCTCCGAGTGATGTTGGAACTGATTTCATATTGCATTTCGTTTGTTTTGATTCGTGGAACACTCAAGTAAATACCCTAATTGGGCTGCTCCAGGTGAAGTTCCTTCTGTAATTGAGCAACATCTATCGACAGATCACGACTCGTCATTTATTTTATTTTCTGGAACAGAGAAGAATCGACGTATTTCTTCACCAAAACTTCTGTTTCGTTGCGCACGTCACGAATATTTGTTATGAATTGAACTCTTTCATGTTTGCTGCACGAATCAGAACAACCGAGATCTTCTTTTAAGTCTAATCTCTTTTCTTAAGAATGCTTTTCGGAACATGAACGCAAGGTTATCAAGGGCTGTTGTAGAGATCATCCTGCAATTAAACAAAGAGGAGTTCGCAAATAATGAATTCATCTGAAATGTTATTCAGAAACGATCATAACGATTCAAATGCAATGCGTGCTTGAATGCTGCGCGCTGCCGTCGCAAAGGTGACCACCGCGCTCCGCTGGATGTGGGTCCCGTGTACAGTCACGCGTAGCGTCATCGAGAAAAAAGTCGTGGCCATCCGATTCTCGCGCTGCGAAGGCGACTAAATTGCTGCAAAGCTTTATTATTTCTAGCGATCCTAGCGACAACAAGACAATTGGCGACAGATAAAGTGTGTAAGGATCGTGGATGACCACTCGTCCTGTGCCGTCGTCATACGATACTAGCGAAACTGACGACATTTCGCGTCGCGGTGCCCTCGAAACATTTTACTTGAGGTGCATCAGCTCGTCGTTGTCAGGAGCGCGAACATTTAGAGGCAATCGGAAGGACAGTAACTCAACGGTTCAATATTGTTCGATAAATCATATGAGAGACAATTCATTCTCAGCTTGAGCAAGAAATCTATGCAAAGGAGCTACGAATAATGACAAAAGACCGAGAAAGAGTGATTTGCATTTGAGTTTATTTGTGTGAAAATTTAGGAGGATTATTATGAATGTTCTGCTCTTTCTTCTGGAGAGCCATCATGCCTTCGGAAAGCACGACAATCGCTCATCCCTTTTGTCTGCTTATAGCATGGCCGCACCGACTGCTCCGACTCCGCCGATCACTACCGAAAGGATCTCGATGGTGTAGCTGCCACTGTTACCGCCGGCATCCGCCATCATTATTGCCTTCATGGTGAATTCGGCGTTTTCGGGCTCAGCGGCAAGTTCGCGCTCCTCCTCGGTTCCGCGCAAACGACGAAGTCCAACGTAATCAACAAGCGCCTTGCCGGTGATCTCGATCGATTGCGCGGTGGCTGCAAAGGCCGATCGGGGAGGATGTGGTAGAAGTTGATCGTTTTCGGGTAAGGCCCAATTCAGAACTGGTCAAGGCAGAATCGACGGGAAGTTTGTTTGCAATGAGACTGACAGTGGCGCCGCCTTCAATGGACATGTCAACCGTTTCGAACTGCAAAAGTTGTAGGCAAGGTTGTTGACAGTCAGTTCGAACCAGATGGGCTCACCAGGAGGCATGGGCGTGGTGCTCTTCCAGAGAAGCGACCGTTGTACCGGACTGCTCTCCCGTAGAAGAGCCAACATCCACAACGTTGTTTGTGATAGTGGAATCGACGGTGAAGGTCGAGAGGATCGGTTCGACGAGGAAATCAAAGTGTTTGCTCTCAATCACCACTGGTGTTCCTCCAGCATTGACCATCATGATGTCGGCTTGGATGCACACGCCGAACTTGAGCGTTGCACCGGCCACGGCGTAGTTAGATCCGTCCCATGCATTCACTGCGAGTTCCAAGTCAACGGTATCGTCGCCAGTCAAGTGGCCGTCGGTGTCAAAGGATGCTTTGATAGTCACTTCGGGGTCTCCCTCTGCAAGACAGCCGGGAGCGAGGATGGTGAACTTGTAGAACTTGGTGCCTGCGGCCGGGCTCTGTCCCGGATCATTGATGACGTCGACGAGTTCACCTGACGTATCTATGATCTTGATGTGGTTGTAGCTTGTGCTTTCGTCGGTATTTCCTTCTCCGACGTTGAACTCTGTTCCAGCATCGCTGATGTCTCCGATCTGTGATGATGATGATGAGGAGATGATGAGGAGTGGATCAGTAGTGATGATGTGATGATTCATAGTACAATCAGTAAAACGACACTCCTGCATCTGGTCCGAATGAGCCAACGAACGATGCGCGCTGTGAACGTACCGTGAGTGTGGGAGGTAGCTGTGCGTAGGCCTGGCTGGCAAAGCCGAGAAGTGCCAGAGTGGAAAGAAGGAACTTCATGGTTGCTGTTGCTTTTGTTTTTGTTGGTTACTGGCTTGATTGCTTGTTGCTTGTGCAAGTTTGAAATTTGTGAGATCGAGAAGTGATCGACTTGCAATTTGCAATCACCAAAAGACCCCAATCCGAACGGGAATAGTTACTGGTTGTGACAAAGCATGCCTGTTGGGCAAAAAATGGTGATCGTTTAGCAACAAATTGTGATCGTGGTGCGTTCTGCTTCTTTCCCTCGCGAACGAATGCAGAGGGGCATTGAGTTATTATCTCGTAAAGTGTACAACAACAAAGAACGGTTGGGGACACGAAAACGAAAGAACAAAGAACATGCGAAATGCGAACATGCAGCATGCAGCTTTTCTTTTATGTACAGTACATGTTTTCAGTCATAGTCATAGGTCATAGGTTTCTCGAAAGATTTCAACCATCATCCATCATTAATCGTAGATCGTACGACACTCGCAGTACTAGCTACTAGTAGGCTAGTAGGACAGAGAAAGCTGAGATAATGATATTCATACTAATTATACTACTTATGACTTATGATCACGATAACCTTTCTACTTTCCTGATTCATTCCCGACTTCTCCCTTCTCCGTAAATTCTTTACATTTCATCTCATTTCTAATTCTACAATCAGTTGTCCTTCTGTTGGTGACACGGGACAGTCATGGGACATGTCATGTGACAAGGGTTTGGTGCTGTATATGTAGATGACCGTGCCCTTCGCAAATCATTTCTAGCTGGTGTTCCTTTCCTAAAATCAGTGATCAATTCACACACTTTACCGGTTCTTCATTCTTCCTGCTTCTCTTTTCTCCCAAACAAAGCAACCACTCAAACCTTGTTGAATATGATGGTTGATTATGTGGAGTAGAGGATGTTCGTCTCAATCGTCGACATCGTTTCGTGTGGACAAACTCGTCGAAATCGTCGAAACGAATCAATGAACGCGGAGCGGTAGAGGGAAGTAGATGCGTGGATGTGATGGACGCCTGCACCCACTTGTGAAAAGGACTTTTTATTCAAAAGTGTGACCTCAATGACCGATCCTCCCGGACAGCATGTATGGCAACCAATACAGAAGTCGAATGAATAGTCTCACGCACACGGTCTGGGCCATCGCACGACGGACAACAAAGAAATTTTATCAGCCTTTCCAAACGCAAAGGTAGCCGCTAAAATGTAACGTCAAAATCGAAATGCTTACTTTCAATCGATTGTGGTAAACCCGACCCATCAACAATAAAAATAACAGCTTGCAGGCACGATCCCATTTCACTTTGATCACTAGTCTATTGATATCATTTGCTCACTTCGGTATTCGGTCACAAAATTCACGTTTCACGTTTCACACAATCCGACCACTGCTGTCACCTGTCACCTGTCACTGGTCACTGTTCACTGTTCACTGTTCGTTCCATTGGTCATTAGAATAAGTTTATTCCAGTATCTACTGTCACATCAAGTCATTACTACTTTTATTTGAAGAACGCCAAGCGCCAAGCCCAAAAAACCACAAACCAAAAGACGGAACGCGAACAGACGACGTTCAGTGACGTCTCATTCGGGAACGCATTCAAGACGAATGAAACGCACTTGAACTTACAGCGATCAAAACGATGAACGATCGAGCCAACGCAAACAAAAAAAGAGAAACATCATCTCTAATTCCTTCATTCATTGTTTGCATCTTTGTTGGTGGTAGTATATTATTTTTTAGCAATGAAATCATTGAAACATTCTTGATACTTTATTCTACTCTTCTTTTCTTTTTCCTGCTTCATCAGTTGCTTTTCTGTCTCTTTCGAGTAAGATGAATTCGTTTACTGCAATAGTGATGGTGTTGCTGATACACATCATTTGCATTCTGTTAGCTACGACAAATAATTATCAAGCATCTGCTTTTCTTTTCTCGCGTCCTCATCGACCGTTAATAGCGAGACATGCGGTCAGCAAAACAATTCGAACAGAAGACGAGTATCGAACGACCTCAACAACTACACCTCAACCAACGCAAACGACAACTCCCTTTCATATTGTGTATCCTTACGCCCCGACGTCGACAGCAACAGTCACATCGTGGTGGGAAGCATGGCAATGGATGCAACGGGCGTTGCATGTACTATCAGCGTCTTGCGAAAACAACAACGACAACAATACGCTTTATCGACTTGAAGTGACTTTTTCGAAACGATTTCCTCTACTGAATTGGTTAAAGACACAATTGCAGCACACTTCGGAACAATATTTCTTTTATTTGCAAACAACAACGTCCGAAGATGAAGAGGAGATTGTTGCCTGGGGCATTCAAGAGGCGGTCAATCATACGAGTGCACTGTGGGAGGAAAGATCGTTACCTGAAAATGCACGATGGTACGGCGCGCAAACGTTTGATGCAAGTCGAGCACAGTGGGTGTTACCACAGCTAGAATGGCGACAAAATGCAACACACACCGTGCTGGCTGTGCATACGACTGTAAGCGATGCTGCTCGCGTGGCACAATGCGTCTGCAGTACGAGTAGTGATGTATTCCACATTCCGGCACCCCTACCGCCGATTGTCTCCAAAACAGACTTGGCCATAGATGCTTACGAACAAGGTGTCGAAGAAGCCATTGCGCTTTTGCAACAGCAAGCCGAGTTGCAAAAAGTAGTGTTAGCGAGACAGCAATTGTTGCAATTCAAACATTCGTTTCATGTTGTCGATTTGTTGCAACGGTGGAAACAAGAAAGTGGGACGGGGCATTTGTTTGCCATGTCCTTGTGGGATGATGACGATAGTACTAAACCAGGTACCTCGTGTTTTGTGGGGTGCACTCCCGAGCAGTTGTTTCGGGTTCACAATGGTACCGTCGCGACGGAAGCTTTGGCGGGGACGCGCCCTCGGGGTTCGCATCCACAAGAAGATGCCGATTTGTTGCATGAACTAGTGAACAGTCCCAAAGATTTGGATGAAAATACATGCACGGCACAGTACATTGAAGGTATTCTGGCCAAGCAACAACCCTCAATAGGACCATTTGTGACCAGTCAAACATTTGTGCGACGTACTAGACATTTACAGCACATTTGTCGCATGTATCAAGCGCCAGTGTGGAAGGAGACGTCGACGCTGATACGGAATCTCTTGGAGCAGCTGCATCCGACACCGGCGGTCTGCGGGCTTCCGATGGGCGTGGCGCGTGATTACATTCGACGTGTCGAGCCCTTCTCGCGTGATTATTATGCAGGTCCGATTGGTTATTTGTCTCCGAGTGAATGTCAATTGTTGGTCGGCATAAGGAGTGCTGTGTTGCGACCGCAGCAAGAGCCACCCGAGCTGTTGTTGACCGCTGGGAGTGGTTTGGTTCGGAATAGCACTCTGCGGGAGGAGTTCGCGGAAACTGTGGCCAAATTTCAAGTCGTGGCAAGTTGGTTCTCGTCGCCACTGTCTTTGCAATCTTGTCCGAATATCAATACAGCCTGGGCGACTGCAGTCGTAGAAGAGTTTGTACGATGTGGTGTCGATATGGTGTTTGTGTGTCCTGGGTCGCGGTCGACACCGCTGGCAGTTGCGTGGGCCTGGGCGCGACGTCAATATCCGTTTCTCAAGGTCATTAGCTGTCACGATGAACGTGCCGCTGCATTCCGGACCATCGGCTACGGAAAGCTCGCGGACGACCAGCTGTCGTGGTGACGAGCAGCGGAACGGCCGTGGCCAATATGCTACCCGCTGTGCTCGAAGCGCACCAAGATGATGTGCCCATGATTCTGCTCACTGCCGACCGCCCTTATGAACACCGTGATATTGCGGCCAATCAAGCCATGGATCAAGTGAAACTGTTTGGAGACAAGGTCGCTTGGTTCCGGGATGTGTTACCACCCTCCGATGAGGTCAATGTAGTAGCTGCACTGAGTGATGCTAACTATGCGCACCACGTGGCGCTCGATCAGCAACAACCTGTACATATCAATGTGCAGTTTCGAGAAAACTTGGCTCCACAAGGAGGTACTGTGCGGGGTAGTGATGGGGACGAAATAGCAAGATACAATGCCACACGATTTACTCAAGGGCCCGCTTTTGCTCAGTGGAGCGGATCGGGGCAACCGCTGGTGAAACGTTTTTCTTCCCGTGCGCAAAACAATGAGGGAGCCGCAGCAAACCTTGTTCAGTGGTTGCGAAAATCTCAGAGAGGCTTGATTGTGGTAGGGCAAATTCCACCTTCGCAACAAGAGGATGTCTTTCCCCTCTTGGATCAATTGGCTCAAGCAGCAGGGCTGCCGATTGTAGCAACTTCCTCGTCGCTGCGATTCACAAGTCCTGCTGTCGTCTGGTTTGCTGAACATTTGTTAGCGTGCCCCGAAGTTCGAGACACGTTGCAACCGGATTTCATCGTACAGATCGGTGCTCCTTTGCTCTCCACTGCCATCACTCCATTCTTGAAACAAGCCCCACAGCACGTCCTTCTACAGCCGAATTCTCGGCGAGTGGATCCGGAATATTCGGTTACACATAGTATTTCCACTCGAATCTAGCCTCCTTCCTGGAGACGCTGCTGAGTCGGATATCCGAGATTCCCAAGGGCAGTATCAACAGTGCATTGACGATGCTTGTTCCTGGAGTCGGACACTGGCGCCCGTGGTCAAACAGTTTTGCTCCAGCAGTCTCTCGATCGTCTAACGGAACCGCAAATTATCCTAGCGTTGACACAGTGCAATCCTCAGCAGGCTTTGTTTTTGTCGAATAGTATGCCCATAAGGGATGCTGAGTCCTTTTGTACCCTTATAGCGTTACAAATGCATCCGTTCCCATGACCATTACGGGCTCCAACCGTGGAGTGAGTGGTATTGATGGCATCGTGGCTACCGCACAAGGGTTTACCTTGGCTACGGATCAGCCGACTCAGTTGATAATAGGTGATGTCAGTGCCCTGCATGATCTGAACTCATTGGCGTTTTCGTCGGCGCTCAAACTTTCGACGTTGATCGTGAACAACAATGGCGGTGCTATTTTCTCTTTTCTACCGGTATCTCAACACGACGTGTCATTTGAAGAATTTT
>BROJ01000368.1:0-21198 GCA_026008555.1 Fistulifera pelliculosa
GCATATCTTCGCACGGCTTTAGTTCACAAATGGTCTTCGGTTCTCGTAGTAGTTTGTGCACAACGTCCACCTTCAGCCAGCGATAATCGTGTTCGCATGGTAATTGCTCTCTGGGGATAGCCCCCAGCAAGTCCTGCTCCATCTGCTTTGACATGCTGCCTTTTTTATGTCCTGTTGTGATGTTGCGGCAAGTAAAAGAGTAATCTTTCACACGAATGATAATAAACAATCGTTATGAAAATTGCGCGTGTCTCTTGTCAATAGGAAACGCTAAAAATGCTTGCGGGAGATTCACTCGATTGCCTTGGGCCCACTGACTTTGCCCAATCATCGACCACGATTTAACGACTTAGGCGACAGAGAGTACGTAAGACTCCTCAACGGGTTCGAAATGCTATTTGCCAAACGAGAAAGGACCATAGTAATCTCGACTCCCGATAATTAAACGGTACCGGTTTACAAGGATAGTAGGTCGTGACACGTGCCCAACGACGTATTTCTATTCTCACTCTCATTTGTACACTCTGTATAAGATTGTAGGCATGCATCCCTAATCCCATAGTATAACGTAATTTCCGGAGAAGGTTCTCTGTTCCTCCGATGATCCCTTCCGGACTTCGGACCTCGTAACTCGTGTTTTAGCGCGAAACTAGGGAGACGCAAGGAAAGGCGCTTCCTAGAGTCAAACGGAGTGAGTCGTTCCGTTTGAAATGAAAATATAATGTTATGTTATGTTCAGCTTTGCGGATAGACTCGTATGCTATGCTCATTGTGAAAAATAGCACCAATTGCTCGTCAACAGAGGTATTCATGCTTCGTGCCACGAAATACTTTCGATTATGAAGAGAACCCCAAATAGCAAGATGAAGCTTCCATCGTCTTCGAAGATCGAACTGTAACAGATTAGTAACTACGGCCTCCGTCGCCATGATGGAAGTTTTCGCTTTCGTCGTCATTTCCGTTGTGATGATGCCCACCATTCGTAATACAGACAGCCGAATAGCAAGCCTCCCAAATGCGCCGAATGTCCAACCGAGCCTCCTAACACGGGAAAGAGCGATGCCAGCACACTCCAGGAGAACAACGCATACAAGGCCATTTTCGCCGACGTGCTGATAGGAATGGGACCTAGAAAGAATCGAACGGTTCCCTCCGGATTCATGCGTGACCAGAAGGCCATCAATGCGAGTGTGACCCCAATAGACCCAAACCTCTTCTTTCGAACCGTTTCAGGAGATAGTCCACAGTCAGAGACATGACTGATCCAGACAAGCTCGCTCCTAAAAGAAAAGGCCATACGGGTCGCGGTGCAATGGCTCGTTGAACCGAAGGTCCAAAAGACAATAGTGCCATGCAATTGATCAGTAGATGATACAGTTCAGAGTGTGAAATACTTGCCAAGAGAAGAGTGTGATAGCGACGATCCTGGATCCCAGATCCACTGCGCATAAAATGCCTTTCTAAAAAAGGTTGCGCTTTGGGATTTGCCATGCCACGAATACAGCAATCGACGAGAATAAAGTCGCTGAAATGGAAGGACTTTGCTGATGCAAACGACGAACGTGTCGGGAGATTTGCCGCGCAACTGACTGGGATTTTGAGGATATGGTTGCCGTATCAAAAAAGTTACTTTGTTTCTGTTGCTGTCGTTTGAAGTAATCTCCTTCATTGATCTTTTCAGGTGCTCTGTATTTTGGATCCAATTCGATCAGATTGGGATTATTCTCCTGAGCCTGCATCGAACGCGGAATCAATTTCGCCGTCACCTGTATCGAGCAGCGACCTAGCAAGAGCATTATTTTATCAGTACCCATACTCTGCGCGCGGCGTGCGACCGCATGATCTCCTTTGCTCTTTTAAAATATTATTAGTTCAAACGAAAAGCTCACAAAGGGAACAGCGAGGTTTCTAGAAAAGGAATAATTTGTTTTGTTTGCTTTTTCGAATGAAAAATGGGCGGCTTTTCGTTGTTATGCGCGGCAAAAGGCAAAATAAAAAGGAGAAAAAAGGTGTCGATGGACTTGTCTGTAAGTCGCCCGTCAAAACGTCGTAGTTTTCTCTCATCGCTCTCATCACTTCTCTCCCAAAACGGCGCACTCTCCCAAATCACTTTTGTGCTGCGTCTCGTCGCTCGTCTAATATTATTCGCAATTACTTTTTCTTTCTATCGTACCACAGAACACATCAATTACCCACAATGGAACGAATCGAGACAGACGCAACTCCCGCGGAAGAATGGGAACAATCACTGAACGCTACTTGCAATCGACTTTCGAATCAGTACCTTCAATTGTTAAAAGCAGCCGCCGCAGCATCGGCTTCAACGCAGCAACATGATCCCCGCGCGGGGGCGGTCACATGACGACGCCACAAGATCCTCCGCCGCCCCCACTGGCTGCTAATATTGCGCAGAGTCAAATTCAGTGTCGAGCGGCGACGGAAAATATATGCGTGGCCGCGTCTCATTTGCTCGGCTTGATCCGTACTTTGCGATTGTCGCTGTTGCTGATGGATCAGGAAACAATTGCGGCCGAAGAAGAATTACAAGTCTTGCAGGCGCAAGAATTGACACGAGAAGCTCGTTTGGAGGCGGCGCAGGTGGAAAAGGAATGGTTGGAATTGCGGCACAAGAATTTGCACGAGACGGATTGAAAGGAATGCACCTATTCTAATTTGTGTTGTTTTTTTGTGTTGCTAGCGCGAATGCACAACCGGAAGTAATAGTTGGATTAAATTGGACCACTCCATTTGGAGCGCTGTGGTCTCCGCTTTCAAGGAGGATATCGGAAACACATATCAGGATCCCGCTCTATTGATGGCAGCCATGAGCACGTACAATCGGCTGACCACGTAGCACAATGCTTGCGACATTATTCATTCTCCTCGATAATCTGTACTCCTCCTCAAGAAAAGTAAAACTGATGACAAACGATCAAGGAAGAGTGATATGACTTTCTGTTTATTAGTTCGAAAATTACCAAACGTAACTACTTATGAATGTTCTGCTCTTTCTTCTGGAAAGCTATCATGCCTTCGGAAAGCACGACAAGCGCTCAAGCTCTTGCCTGCTTATAGCATGGCCGCGCCGACAGCTCCGACTCCGCCGATCACTACCGAAAGGATCTCGATGGTGTAGCTGCCACTGTTACCGCCGGCATCGGCCATCATCGTTGCCTTCATGGTGAATTCGGCGTTTTCGGGCTCAGCGGCAAGTTCGCGCTCCTCCTCGGTTCCGCGCAAACGACGAAGTCCAACGTAATCAACAAGCGCCTTGCCGGTGATCTCGATCGATTGCGCGGTGGCTGCAAAGGCCGATCGGGGAGGATGTGGTAGAAGTTGATCGTTTTCGGGTAAGGCCCAATTCAGAACTCGTCAAAGCAGAGTCCACGGGAAGTGTGTTTGCAATGAGACTGACAGTGGCGCCACCTTCAATGGACATGTCAACCGTTTCGAACTGCAAAAGTTGTAGGCAAGGTTGTTGACAGTCAGTTCGAACCAGATGGGCTCACCAGGAGGCATGGGCGTGGTGCTCTTCCAGAGAGAAGCGACCGTTGTACCGGACTGCTCTCCCGTAGAAGAGCCAACATCCACAACGTTGTTTGTGATACTGGAATCGACGGTGAAGGTCGAGAGGATCGGTTCGACGAGGAAATCAAAGTGTTTGCTCTCAATCACCACTGGTGTTCCTCCAGCATTGACCATCATGATGTCGGCTTGGATGCACACGCCGAACTTGAGCGTTGCCGGTCACGGCGTAGTTAGATCCGTCCCATGCATTCACTGCGAGTTCCAAGTCAACGGTATCGTCGCCAGTCAAGTGGCCGTCGGTGTCAAAGGATGCTTTGATAGTCACTTCGGGGTCTCCCTCTGCAAGACAGCCCGGAGCGAGGATGGTGAACTTGTAGAACTTGGTGCCTGCGGCCGGGCTCTGTCCCGGATCATTGATGACGTCGACGAGTTCACCTGACGTATCTATGATCTTGATGTGGTTGTAGCTTGTGCTTTCGTCGGTATTTCCTTCTCCGACGTTGAACTCTGTTCCAGCATCGCTGATGTCTCCGATCTGTGATGATGATGATGATGATGATGATGAAGGAGTGGATCAGTGAGTGATGATGTGATGATTCAGTTCATAGTACAACTCATGTAAAACGACACTCCTTTGCATCTGGTCCGAATGAGCCAACCCAAAAGCAACGATGCGCGCTGTGAACGTACCGTGAGTGTGGGAGGTAGCTGTGCATAGGCCTGGTTGGCAAAGCCGAGAAGTGCCAGAGTGGAAAGAAGGAACTTCATAGTTGCTGTTTCTTTTGTTTTCGTTGGTTACTGACTTGATTGCGTGTTGCTTGTGCAAGTTTGAAATTTGTGAGATCGAGAAGTGATCGACTTGCAATTTGGAATCACCAAAAGACCCCAATCCGAACAGGAATAGTTACTGGTTGTGACAAAGCATGCCTGCTTGGACAAAAAATGGTGATAGTTCAGCAACAAATCGTGATCGTGGTGCGTTCTGCTTCTTTCCCTCGCGAACGAATGCAGCGGGGCATTGAGTTATTATCTCGTAAAGTGTACAACAACAAAGAACGATTAGGGACACTTTGCGCGGAACCGAGGAGGAGCGCGAACTTGCCGCTGAGCCCGAAAACGCCGAATTCACCATGAAGGCAACGATGATGGCCGATGCCGGCGGTAACAGTGGCAGCTACACCATCGAGATCCTTTCGGTAGTGATCGGCGGAGTCGGAGCTGTCGGCGCGGCCATGCTATAAGCAGGCAAAAGAACTGCGAAAAATCATTCATCAGATCATTCATAACTTGAACTTCATTCTACGGCAAGAGTGGATTGCCGCATAGATATCAGCAATGAAATACACTTTTGCAACTCTTCTCCTATCTTTTGCCGAGCTGTCGCCGTTAATAGTCAATTTCGGTCGAGAACGTCGTAACAGGACCGATGACGTTTCTAGCTAGACTACCTGGTACCCAATCGAACGACGAATGCGCTTATCCCAATCGTATTCGATTATATTTATTTCTCGATGCTCGCAGTGCTATATTATTGTGTGCTATATATAGTTCATCACATGTCGAAAAGATGCTCAAAATATAATTCTTGATCGCCTTTCTATACATTGGGTTTGCTGAAAACCATTCGACAGATGAGCCAGAGCGCATTTTCTTCAAGCTGTAATTCACTTTGATGTGGTCTCACGGCTCTTGTGCCGGTACCTGATGGTATGTATCGCGTATCGTAAATGCCACTTTTCACGGGCCATGTCATTGTCCACTTCAGTCCAGTCTTCTCTTTCCGAATCGAATTTCAGAAAACGGCCCCTTCTTGTTGGATCATATGCACAATGCGCCAAGTAATCGCCGTCTTGTTGCCCCTATCTCCATTTCGATAGTCGCTTTGAAATTCATGACATAGTTCACGAAGACGAATGTTACCAGGATGCTTTCGTTGTGCTTGTCGACGGCCAAAGAGGACATCTGGATCGACGGGGTTATAGCTGCACCAGGATAATCTTTTTCCATCATTTTGTACTTCTCCTCTTTGACATCTTCCGCGGGGATAAATCTGCTGAGCGGATCCATCGAGTTTTTCCGACTCGTGGGTTCTTTCTGAGTGAAACGAGACCGTGCGGCTGATTTGAAATCATTTCCAGGAGGTGAGTGGGATGAATCGTCGCATTTGCGCGTGGTTCCAAAATTTGGTGGGACCGGCGATTTGTAATCGTCTGTTTGTGATGATGAGAAACAGTCTCGACCACGCAAATTTCCAACAGCAACATGCTGCTTTTCCTTAGAATCCCAGTAGCGAACCAAGACATCCGCAACGAGTTTCTTTTCAAATGCCTTTTGTCGCTGCGCTGCTTGTTTGTTAATCCGCAGTTTGTGGGTGATTTTGATGAAGCAGAATCTGTAAGTAGTTTCGGCGGTTGTTTTGTTCGAAACACACGATCTCCCAGTCGATCGTGTGCATCAGCTGGTCCATCTTCGCGCTGCGAGCAGACGGGCTCCATGGTCATTTGTTCGTCGACTTTGTTTGTTGACATTTGTAATTTCAAATAAAGAAAGGATAATAACGAAGAATGAATAGTTTTCAATTTGATTGAAGAAACTCGGCTTGCGGCTGCAAGAATAGAAGCATTCTTGATCGTTTTCATCTGATGAGCTTTTCACCACAGAAGGTGTTCAAACATTTTCGTTGTTGTGTTCGGTGTTTCGTGTTCCTGCCAATAGAAAAGCACACTCCGCTTTTGAGGTGAAGTCAGAGCACCATAGTCAAGAATGAAATAATCGACCGTTACTCGCAATTGTGTGACAGCCGGTGCGATGGAAGTTGAGGTTTACTGTGATCTGGATAGAGCTGACGTCAACTGTTATTTTCACTGTGATATCGGCGGAGCCATGAGCCATGGCCCTTCTCATTCATCATTCGTCATCCGTTCATCGCCATCATCTTGGCTCTTGGATTCAATCTTCGCAAAACTTTTGGGCTAAAAAGGCACAAAAGCATACGACATACTACTCACGTCTTTCAACTTATCTTCTTTATGCCCTTTGTTCTCTTCCTATATTAACTGCATAGCCCTAGCGCCTCTTTGCTCACTAAAGCTCATGCCGATTGACATCACCGAGATCCTTCGGATAACAATGGCCTGCATCTGTAATAGCGAGGGTTCGCCTTCGCGAAAGAAAATGATCGCTTCCCAGTTCGGTTTTAAAAGATTGCTTTCGGTGACTTGTATTGAAACGTCTTAATCCGGTCGCTTCTATGTTTCGGCGCACCAATCTCCCGACCTGCAGATGCCTTGCATTGACGTTGCCTCTGACAGTCGTTAGAAAAATTTTAAGCAAGAGAATACTATTTGAATGAGCGATCTTGTACTGAGGTCAACGTATAGCTACAATGATGTTAATTGAGGTGTGATGAGATTTGCATTTGAACCGCCGGCAACGGTCGTGCCAGTGTAGGTTCCTCTTAAACCTAGCGATCATTATTTTTGACCACGAGCTTTAGAGCGGGACGCCAACGCGAAATGTAAAAACGATTGCTAGATTGGTTAATTGGTACCAGTACCAGTTTAGTCTGTTGTAATCTTGCTAGATTTGACGGTGATTAAACGAGCTCTTAAACCCAAGATATGTCTCCATCTGTAGTTTCGATTTTCAGGCGCCTTCGATGTAAATTTTATTTATATATATTTTATAAAGAATTTTATTCAAGACCACTATGCTCTCCTCTTCCGGCTAACCAGAGATAATGATCCTCTAAATCAGATGCACCTTCAGTAAATGAGATGCAACAACGCAAATGGACCACCAACAAGCAACAACGCGAAATACATTGTCGGCAAAGCAGCACCGCTGGTAGCAGCACCCCGCAAGTTCTTCTCGGTATCTTGTTCGTTCTTTTCCAAGACAACCGTTGCTACGTTCAACTTGCGAGATCCGGTAACGTTAAAAGGAGAAGTGGGAGCCTGTTCATCCACAGGCGCTGATGTGGTCTCCGGGAAAATATCGTTGACCGTGGTCGTGAAAGGAACCGTTGGAGCTTCCGTCGAAGAAATATCCCCGACAGGCGACCGAGCGGGTGACTCCGTAATAATATCATTGTTCGCGGATGATTGCGTGGGAACATCAGTCACATATACTTCGCCAACTGGTGATTGTGTGGGCGTGTGCGTAAAACCATTGTCAGTTGCGGACTGAGTGGGCGATACGGTGACAGCAGGCTCGCTGATAGGAGAGCGAGTGGGCGACTCCGTGAAAAAATCACTTGTACCAGACTCCGTTGGGGCCTCCGACAGGTCCACTTCACCAAAAGGTGCTCGAGTGGGCATTTCAGTGTAATCATTATTAGTTGCGGAATCCGTCGGAGCAGCTGTTACATCACCGACAGGAGATTGAGTGGGCATTTCAGTGTAATCAGTATCAGTTGCGAAACCCGTCGGGGTCGCCGTAATTTCATCCGCAGGAGATCCAGTGGGTGTTTCCTGTGGCGGAAGGAGCCGCGGACGGGGCTGAGATCGACTTCACCAAAAGGAGAATGACTGGGTGTTTCCGTGATGACATGAATGGCGGAAGGAGCCGCGGACGGGGCTTCTGAGGCCTCGACTTCACCAAAAGGAGAATGACTGGGTGTTTCCGTGATGACATGAATGGCGGAAGGAGCCGCGGACGGGGCTTCTGAGGCGACTAAAAGGAGAATGACTGGGAGATTCCGTGATGACATGAATGGCGGAAGGAGCCGCGGACGGGGCTTCTGAGGCCTCGACTTCACCAAAAGGAGAATGACTGGGAGATTCCGTGGTGACATGAATGGCGGAAGGAGCCGCGGACGGGGTTTCTGAGGCCTCGACTTCACCAAAAGGAGAATGACTGGGAGTTTCCGTGATGACATGAATGGCGGAAGGAGCCGCGGACGGGGCTTCTGAGGCCTCGACTTCACCAAAAGGAGAATGACTGGGAGATTCCGTGATGACATGAATGGCGGAAGGAGCCGCGGACGGGGCTTCTGAGGCCTCGACTTCACCAAAAGGAGAATGACTGGGTGTTTCCGTGATGACATGAATGGCGGAAGGAGCCGCGGACGGGGCTTCTGAGGCCTCGACTTCACCAAAAGGAGAATGACTGGGCGCCTCAGAGATCACGACATGAACAGTGGACGGAGGAGCTGATGGCCCGAGGCCTCCGACTCCTCGACTGAGGAGCACTGCGATAGGAGACTCATGACTGGGCGGAAGGAGACGCTCGTCGGAACTCGCTACAGGACGCACCATGAGGAGAATGACCGCGCCTGCGGGCGCTTGGTGATCGACGGAGCAGCTGATGGCTCCTCCGACTCTCGACTGGGCCGATAGGAGGACGCACATGCGGAGATCTCGTCGGAACCGCTACAGGGACGACATGAGGAACGCCTGCGGGAGCCTTGGTGATCGACGGAGCGGCTGATGGAGCCTCCGACTCCTCGACTGGGCCGATAGGAGGACGCACATGCGGAGATCTCGTCGGAACCGCTACAGGGACGACATGAGGAACGCCTGCGGGAGCCTTGGTGATCGACGGGGCAGCCGATGGAGCTCCTCCTCCTCGACTGGGCCGATAGGAGGACGCACATGCGGAGATCTCGTTGGAACCGCTACAGGGACGACATGAGGAACGCCTGCGGGAGCCTTGGTGATCGACGGAGCGGCTGATGGAGCTCCGACTCCTCGACTGGGCCGATAGGAGGACGCACATGCGGAGATCTCGTCGGAACCGCTACAGGGACGACATGAGGAACGCCTGCGGGAGCCTTGGTGATCGACGGAGCGGCGATGGAGCTTCCGACTCCTCGACTGGGCCGATAGGAGGACGCACATGCGGAGATCTCGTCGGAACCGCTACAGGGACGACATGAGGAACGCCTGCGGGAGCCTTGGTGATCGACGGAGGCGGCTGATGGAGCTCCGACTCCTCGACTGGGCCGATAGGAGGACGCACATGCGGAGATCTCGTCGGAACCGCTACAGGGACGACATGAGGAACGCCTGCGGGAGCCTTGGTGATCGACGGAGCGGCTGATGGAGCCTCCGACTCCTCGACTGGGCCGATAGGAGGACGCACATGCGGAGATCTCGTCGGAACCGCTACAGGGACGACATGAGGAACGCCTGCGGGCGCCTTGGTGATCGACGGAGTGGCTGATGGCTCCTCCGACTCGACTGGGCCGATAGGAGGACGCACATGCGGAGATCTCGTTGGAACCGCTACAGGGACGACATGAGGCCTGCGGGCGCCTTGGTGATCGACGGAGCAGCTGATGGAGCTCCGACTCCTCGACTGGGCCGATAGGAGGACGCACATGCGGAGATCTTGTTGGAACCGCTACAGGGACGACATGAGGAACGCCTGCGGGAGCCTTGGTGATCGACGGAGCAGCTGATGGAGCTTCCGACTCCTCGACTGGGCCGATAGGAGGACGCACATGCGGAGATCTCGTTGGAACCGCTACAGGGACGACATGAGGAACCCCGCGGGAGCCTTGGTGATCGACGGAGCAGCTGATGGAGCCTCCGACTCCTCAACTGGGCCGATAGGAGGACGCACATGCGGAGATCTTGTTGGAACCGCTACAGGAACAGTCGGTGTCGGTGCAACTTGTGACGGCTGGCTGGTCGGAACAGAGCCCGGTCCGAAAGGCGGAATCATAACAGGAGCTCGAGTTGGAACAGCTACAGGAACAGTCGGTGTCGGTGCAACTTGTGACGGCTGGCTGGTTGGAACAGAGCCCGGGCCGAAAGGCGGAATCACATGCAGGAGCTTTAGAGGAACAGCTACAGGAACAGTTGGTGTCGGTGCAACTTGTGACGGCTGGCTGGTCGGAACAGAGCCCGGTCCGAAAGGCGGAATCATAACAGGAGCTCGAGGAACAGCTACAGGAACAGTCGGGTGTCGGTGCAACTTGGGAGGGCAGCTGGTCGGAACAGAGCCCGGTCCGAAAGGCGGAATCACAGAGCTTTAGAGGAACAGCTACAGGAACAGTCGGTGTCGGTGCAACTTGTGACGGCTGGCTGGTCGGAACAGAGCCCGGTCCGAAAGGCGGAATCATAACAGGAGCTCGAGAGGAACAGCTACAGGAACAGTCGGTGTCGGTGCAACTTGGGAGGGCTGGCTGGTCGGAACAGAGCCCGGTCCGAAAGGCGGAATCACAACAGGAGCTTTAGAGGAACAGCTACAGGAACAGTCGGTGTCGGTGCAACTTGGGATGGCTGGCTGGTTGGAACAGAGCCTGGTCCGAAAGGCGGAATCATAACAGGAGCTTTAGAGGAACAGCTACAGGAACAGTCGGTGTCGGTGCAACTTGTGACGGCTGGCTGGTCGGAACAGAGCCCTGGTCCGAAAGGCGGAATCATAACAGGAGCTCGAGAAGGAACAGCTACAGGAACAGTCGGTGTCGGTGCAACTTGGGATGGCTGGCTGGTCGGAACAGAGCCCGGTCCGAAAGGCGGAATCACAACAGGAGCTCGAGATGGAACAGCTACAGGAACAGTCGGTGTCGGTGCAACTTGTGACGGCTGGCTGGTCGGAACAGAGCCCGGTCCGAAAGGCGGAATCATAACAGGAGCTCGAGAGGAACAGCTACAGGAACAGTCGGTGTCGGTGCAACTTGGGAGGGCTGGCTGGTCGGAACAGAGCCCGGTCCGAAAGGCGGAATCACAACAGGAGCTTTAGAGGAACAGCTACAGGAACAGTCGGTGTCGGTGCAACTTGTGACGGCTGGCTGGTCGGAACAGAGCCCGGTCCGAAAGGCGGAATCATAACAGGAGCTCGAGAGGGAACAGCTACAGGAACAGTCGGTGTCGGTGCAACTTGGGAGGGCTGGCTGGTTGGAACAGAGCCCGGTCCGAAAGGCGGAATCACAACAGGAGCTTTAGAGGGAACAGCTACAGGAACAGTCGGTGTCGGTGCAACTTGTGACGGCTGGCTGGTTGGAACAGAGCCCGGTCCGAAAGGCGGAATCACAACAGGAGCTTTAGAGGGAACAGCTACAGGAACAGTCGGTGTCGGTGCAACTTGGGAGGGCTGGCTGGTCGGAACAGAGCCCGGTCCGAAAGGCGGAATCATAACAGGAGCTCGAGAGGAACAGCTACAGGAACAGTCGGTGTCGGTGCAACTTGGGAGGGCTGGCTGGTTGGAACAGAGCCCGGTCCGAAAGGCGGAATCACAACAGGAGCTTTAGAGGAACAGCTACAGGAACAGTCGGTGTCGGTGCAACTTGTGACGGCTGGCTGGTCGGAACAGAGCCCGGTCCGAAAGGCGGAATCATAACAGGAGCTCGAGAGGAACAGCTACAGGAACAGTCGGTGTCGGTGCAACTTGGGAGGGCTGGCTGGTTGGAACAGAGCCCGGTCCGAAAGGCGGAATCACAACAGGAGCTTTAGAGGAACAGCTACAGGAACAGTCGGTGTCGGTGCAACTTGTGACGGCTGGCTGGTTGGAACAGAGCCCGGTCCGAAAGGCGGAATCACAACAGGAGCTTTAGAGGAACAGCTACAGGAACAGTCGGTGTCGGTGCAACTTGGGAGGGCTGGCTGGTCGGAACAGAGCCCGGTCCGAAAGGCGGAATCATAACAGGAGCTCGAGATGGAACAGCTACAGGAACAGTCGGTGTCGGTGCAACTTGGGAGGGCTGGCTGGTCGGAACAGAGCCCGGTCCGAAAGGCGGAATCACAACAGGAGCTTTAGAGGAACAGCTACAGGAACAGTCGGTGTTACTTCAAATGGCTGGCTTGACGGAACAGAGCCTGGTCCAAAAGGTGGGATGACGACTGGGGGCTGAGACGGAACAGCTGCAGGGACAGGAACAGGAACAGTCGGCGTCACTTCGAACGGCTGACTTGACGGAACAGAGCCTGGTCCGAAAGGAGGAAGAACTGGCTTTTCAGCTGGTTGTCTTGAAGGAACACTCTCAGGAGCGACCGGTGGGAGAACAAAGGCGGTTTCTCATAAGGAGCTTTCGTAGGGACGCCTTCAGGAACAACGGGCGGCATCATCGAAGGGCGTCGCGTAGGAATACTTTCTGGGACAACCGGGGGATCACGCAAGTGGGATTAGCCGCTGGTGCTTCCTCAGTTCCGACGGGAGGAATAAGGACACTGTCAATCGTATGCATGATTCCATTTCCGGCCAAGATATCAACTTGCAAAATCATTGCAATTCCATTTATCATGATAGCATCATCTTTCTCACTGATATCCAACCTGGGACCTAGAACTGTCTGAACACTGCTGCCGTCTGACAAAAGAAAGGACGGATAGACTTTCACCACGAGATGGTACTGCAAAACAGTGGCCAGCTGCTCCGGATTCTCAGAAAGGGTCTTGAGAGTGTCCGCAGGAATATCCGCAAAAGCTTCATTCGTCGGTGCAAACAAGGTGCGATCCATGGTCATGACGGCGTCTTCCACTCCAGCCACCACAATGAGATCCGCCAACGTTGTCAAGTCATCCATAGCACGGACAGCATCAAGCAATGTTTGCGTCATGAATGTAGGCCAGAACAAATCACAAACTTTGTGCACCACACCATTGCTCGCCACAATATCCGTGTAATGAATGGGGTCGTTCGGAAAGGCATTGCCATACACATAAGTTCCGCCATTGTTCTCGGTGATGTAGATCGTTTCTCCCAGCAAGGTCGTAGCGTTGAAGCCTTCGACAAGAGATTCCGAGTAAACTTCTTCCGTCAAGACGTGGAAGGCCAAAATGCCATTCAAGTGAAGAACCCAGTTTTCGGTCAGTAGATACGGCGGAACAGCGGCATCCAAGGGTGCAAACAAGGTCAAGGTCTCCGAATCGTTCGACAAGAGATCAACAAGACCCGCTGTGTTGACTAGCGTCACCAACGACGTCAATCCTTCGTCTTGCATGATCACGCCGTAGGTAGTGTTCGAATTTTCCGTCGTGAGAGGAACATCTTGCCTGGTCTCGACAGACACCGTTTCGAACGAGTTCACAAAAGCATCCCAGTCGCCTGCCGCCGCGTAGGACTGCCAGGGCAGGAAGAGGAGGAAGGGAGTCAAGGAAATCTTCATGAGAGAAGGGTAACAACTTGGAAAACAGCTTTGATGTTTGCAGTGCGTGGCTCTCTTCTTTCAAATTTATAATCAATGTGCGGCAATTTTATTTTCGTTCTGACAATCCTTCTCGACATGAGAACCTCTCTGGGTGATCTCCACTCCGAGTGGTCCGCACATAACATATATATCTCCGAGTGAAGTTGGAACTGATTTCATATTGCATTTCGTTTGTTTTGATTCGTGGGACACTCAAGTAAATACCCTAATTGGGCTGCTCCAGGTGAAGTTCCTTCTGTAATTGAGCAACATCTATCGACAGATCACGACTCGTCATTTATTTTATTTTCTGGAACAGAGAAGAATCGACGTATTTCTTCACCAAAACTTCTGTTTCGTTGCGCACGTCACGAAAATTTGTTATGAATTGGACTCTTTCATGTTTGCTGCACGAATCAGAACAACCGAGATCTTCTTTTAAGTCTAATCTCTTTTCTTAAGAATGCTTTTCGGAACATGAACGCAAGGTTATTAAGGGCTGTTGTAGAGATCATCCTGCAATTAAACAAAGAGGAGTTCGCAAATAATGAATTCATCTGAAATGTTATTCAGAAAGGATCATAACGATTCAATGCAATGCGTGCTTGAATGCTGCGCGCTGCCGTCGCAAAGGTGACCACCGCGCTCCGCTGGATGTGGGTCCCGTGTACAGTCACGCGTAGCGTCATCGAGAAAAAAGTCGTGGCCATCCGATTCTCGCGCTGCGAAGGCGACTAAATTGCTGCAAAGCTTTTATTATTTCTAGCGATCCTAGCGACAACAAGACAATTGGCGACAGATAAAGTGTAAGGATCGTGGATGACCACTCGTCCTGTGCCGTCGTCATACGATACTAGCGAAACTGACGACATTTTCGCGTCGCGGTGCCCTCGAAACATTTTACTTGAGGTGCATCAGCTCGTCGTTGTCAGGAGCGCGAACATTTAGAGGCAATCGGAAGGACAGTAACTCAACGGTTCAATATTGTTCGATAAATCATATGAGAGACAATTCATTCTCAGCTTGAGCAAGAAATCTATGCAAAGGAGCTACGAATAATGACAAAAGACCGAGAAAGAGTGATTTGCATTTGAGTTTATTTGTGTGAAAATTTAGGAGGATTATTATGAATGTTCTTCTCTTTCTTCTGGAGAGCCATCATGCCTTCGGAAAGCACGACAATCGCTCATCCCTTTGTCTGCTTATAGCATGGCCGCACCGACTGCTCCGACTCCGCCGATCACTACCGAAAGGATCTCGATGGTGTAGCTGCCACTGTTACCGCCGGCATCCGCCATCATTATTGCCTTCATGGTGAATTCGGCGTTTTCGGGCTCAGCGGCAAGTTCGCGCTCCTCCTCGGTTCCGCGCAAACGACGAAGTCCAACGTAATCAACAAGCGCCTTGCCGGTGATCTCGATCGATTGCGCGGTGGCTGCAAAGGCCGATCGGGGAGGATGTGGTAGAAGTTGATCGTTTTCGGGTAAGGCCCAATTCAGAACTCGTCAAGGCAGAATCGACGGGAAGTTTGTTTGCAATGAGACTGACAGGGCGCGCCTTCAATGGACATGTCAACCGTTTCGAACTGCAAAAGTTGTAGGCAAGGTTGTTGACAGTCAGTTCGAACCAGATGGGCTCACCAGGAGGCATGGGCGTGGTGCTCTTCCAGAGCGAAGCGACCGTTGTACCAGACTGCTCTGCCGTAGAAGAGCCAACATCCACAACGTTGTTTGTGATAGTGGAATCGACGGTGAAGGTCGAGAGGATCGGTTCGACGAGGAAATCAAAGTGTTTGCTCTCAATCACCACTGGTGTTCCTCCAGCATTGACCATCATGATGTCGGCTTGGATGCACACGCCGAACTTGAGCGTTGCACCGGCCACGGCGTAGTTAGATCCGTCCCATGCATTCACTGCGAGTTCCAAGTCAACGGTATCGTCGCCAGTCAAGTGGCCGTCGGTGTCAAAGGATGCTTTGATAGTCACTTCGGGGTCTCCCTCTGCAAGACAGCCGGGAGCGAGGATGGTGAACTTGTAGAACTTGGTGCCTGCGGCCGGGCTCTGTCCCGGATCATTGATGACGTCGACGAGTTCACCTGACGTATCTATGATCTTGATGTGGTTGTAGCTTGTGCTTTCGTCGGTATTTCCTTCTCCGACGTTGAACTCTGTTCCAGCATCGCTGATGTCTCCGATCTGTGATGATGATGAGGAGGATGATGAAGGAGTGAATCAGTAGTGATCATGCGATGATTCATAGTGAATGCAGTAAAACAGCACTCCTTTGTATCGAACGATGCGCGCTGTGAACGTACCGTGAGGGTGGGAGGTAGCTGTGCGTAGGCCTGGCTGGCAAAGCCGAGAAGTGCCAGAGTGGAAAGAAGGAACTTCATGGTTGCTGTTGCTTTTGTTTTCGTTGGTAATTGACTGGCTTGATTGCTTGTTGCTTGTGCAAGTTTGAAATTTGTGAGATCGAGAAGTGATCGACTTGCAATTTGCAATCACCAAAAGACCCCAATCCGAACGGGAATAGTTACTGGTTGTGACAAAGCATGCCTGTTGGGCAAAAATGGTGATCGTTTAGCAACAAATTGTGATCGTGGTGCGTTCTGCTTCTTTCCCTCGCGAACGAATGCAGAGGGCATTGAGTTATTATCTCGTAAAGTGTACAACAACAAAGAACGGTTGGGGACACGAAAACGAAAGAACAAAGAACATTGCGAACATGCAGCATGCAGCTTTTCTTTTTATGTACAGTACATGTTTTCAGTCATAGTCATAGGTCATAGGTTTCTCGAAAGATTATCAACCATCATCATCAATCATTACGTCAGTACTAGCCAGGGAGACAGCTGAGATAATGATATTCATATTCATAATTCATGACTTATGACTTATGATCACGATGACCTTTCTACTTTCCCGATTCATTCCCGACTTCTCCCTTCTCCGTAAATTCTTTACATTACATCCCATTTCTAATTCTACAATCAGTTGTCCTTCTGTTGGTGACACGGGAACATGGGACAGTCATGTGACAAGGGTTTGGTGCTGTAGATGATGTAAATGACCGTTCCCTTTGCTTATCTGAATCATTTCAGTCAGCTGGTGTTCCTTTCCTAAAATCAGTGATCAATTCACACACTTTACCGGTTCTTCATTCTTCCTGCTTCTCTTTTCTCTCCCAAACAAAGCAACCACTCAAACCTTGTTGAATATGATGGTTGATTATGTGGAGTAGAGGATGTTCGTCTCAATCGTCGACATCGTTTCGTGTGGACAAACTCGTCGAAATCGTCGAAACGAATCAATGAACGCGGAGCGGTAGAGGGAAGTAGATGCGTGGATGTGATGGACGCCTGCACCCACTTGTGAAAAGGACTTTTTATTCAAAAGTGTGACCTCAATGACCGATCCTCCGGACAGCATGTATGGCAACCAATACAGAAGTCGAATGAATAGTCTCACGCACACGGTCTGGGCCATCGCACGACGGACAACAAAGAAATTTTATCAGCCTTTCCAAACGCAAAGGTAGCCGCTAAAATGTAACGTCAAAATCGAAATGCTTACTTTCAATCGATTGTGGTAAACCCGACCCATCAACAATAAAAATAACAGCTTGCAGGCACGATCCCATTTCACTTTGATCACTAGTCTATTGATATCATTTGCTCACTTCGGTATTCGGTCACAAAATTCACGTTTCACGTTTCACAATCCGACCACTGCTGTCACCTGTCACCTGTCACTGGTCACTGTTCACTGTTCACTGTTCGTTCCATTGGTCATTAGAATAAGTTTATTCCAGTATCTACTGTCACATCAAGTCATTACTACTTTTATTTGAAGAACGCCAAGCGCCAAGCCCAAAAAACCACAAACCAAAAGACGGAACGCGAACAGACGACGTTCAGTGACGTCTCATTCGGGAACGCATTCAAGACGAATGAAACGCACTTGAACTTACAGCGATCAAAACGATGAACGATCGAGCCAACGCAAACAAAAAAAGAGAAACATCATCTCTAATTCCTTCATTCATTGTTTGCATCTTTGTTGGTGGTAGTATATTATTTTTAGCAATGAAATCATTGAAACATTCTTGATACTTTATTCTACTCTTCTTTTCTTTTTCCTGCTTCATCAGTTGCTTTTCTGTCTCTTTCGAGTAAGATGAATTCGTTTACTGCAATAGTGATGGTGTTGCTGATACACATCATTTGCATTCTGTTAGCTACGACAAATAATTATCAAGCATCTGCTTTTCTTTTCTCGCGTCCTCATCGACCGTTAATAGCGAGACATGCGGTCAGCAAAACAATTCGAACAGAAGACGAGTATCGAACGACCTCAACAACTACACCTCAACCAACGCAAACGACAACTCCCTTTCATATTGTGTATCCTTACGCCCCGACGTCGACAGCAACAGTCACATCGTGGTGGGAAGCATGGCAATGGATGCAACGGGCGTTGCATGTACTATCAGCGTCTTGCGAAAACAACAACGACAACAATACGCTTTATCGACTTGAAGTGACTTTTCGAAACGATTTCCTCTACTGAATTGGTTAAAGACACAATTGCAGCACACTTCGGAACAATATTTCTTTTATTTGCAAACAACAACGTCCGAAGATGAAGAGGAGATTGTTGCCTGGGGCATTCAAGAGGCGGTCAATCATACGAGTGCACTGTGGGAGGAAAGATCGTTACCTGAAAATGCACGATGGTACGGCGCGCAAACGTTTGATGCAAGTCGAGCACAGTGGGTGTTACCACAGCTAGAATGGCGACAAAATGCAACACACACCGTGCTGGCTGTGCATACGACTGTAAGCGATGCTGCTCGCGTGGCACAATGCGTCTGCAGTACGAGTAGTGATGTATTCCACATTCCGGCACCCCTACCGCCGATTGTCTCCAAAACAGACTTGGCCATAGATGCTTACGAACAAGGTGTCGAAGAAGCCATTGCGCTTTTGCAACAGCAAGCCGAGTTGCAAAAAGTAGTGTTAGCGAGACAGCAATTGTTGCAATTCAAACATTCGTTTCATGTTGTCGATTTGTTGCAACGGTGGAAACAAGAAAGTGGGACGGGGCATTTGTTTGCCATGTCCTTGTGGGATGATGACGATAGTACTAAACCAGGTACCTCGTGTTTTGTGGGGTGCACTCCCGAGCAGTTGTTTCGGGTTCACAATGGTACCGTCGCGACGGAAGCTTTGGCGGGGACGCGCCCTCGGGGTTCGCATCCACAAGAAGATGCCGATTTGTTGCATGAACTAGTGAACAGTCCCAAAGATTTGGATGAAAATACATGCACGGCACAGTACATTGAAGGTATTCTGGCCAAGCAACAACCCTCAATAGGACCATTTGTGACCAGTCAAACATTTGTGCGACGTACTAGACATTTACAGCACATTTGTCGCATGTATCAAGCGCCAGTGTGGAAGGAGACGTCGACGCTGATACGGAATCTCTTGGAGCAGCTGCATCCGACACCGGCGGTCTGCGGGCTTCCGATGGGCGTGGCGCGTGATTACATTCGACGTGTCGAGCCCTTCTCGCGTGATTATTATGCAGGTCCGATTGGTTATTTGTCTCCGAGTGAATGTCAATTGTTGGTCGGCATAAGGAGTGCTGTGTTGCGACCGCAGCAAGAGCCACCCGAGCTGTTGTTGACCGCTGGGAGTGGTTTGGTTCGGAATAGCACTCTGCGGGAGGAGTTCGCGGAAACTGTGGCCAAATTTCAAGTCGTGGCAAGTTGGTTCTCGTCGCCACTGTCTTTGCAATCTTGTCCGAATATCAATACAGCCTGGGCGACTGCAGTCGTAGAAGAGTTTGTACGATGTGGTGTCGATATGGTGTTGTGTGTGTCCTGGGTCGCGGTCGACACCGCTGGCAGTTGCGTGGGCCTGGGCGCGACGTCAATATCCGTTTCTCAAGGTCATTAGCTGTCACGATGAACGTGCCGCTGCATTCCGGACCATCGGCTACGGAAAGCTCGCGGACGACCAGCTGTCGTGGTGACGAGCAGCGGAACGGCCGTGGCCAATATGCTACCCGCTGTGCTCGAAGCGCACCAAGATGATGTGCCCATGATTCTGCTCACTGCCGACCGCCCTTATGAACACCGTGATATTGCGGCCAATCAAGCCATGGATCAAGTGAAACTGTTTGGAGACAAGGTCGCTTGGTTCCGGGATGTGTTACCACCCTCCGATGAGGTCAATGTAGTAGCTGCACTGAGTGATGCTAACTATGCGCACCACGTGGCGCTCGATCAGCAACAACCTGTACATATCAATGTGCAGTTTCGAGAAAACTTGGCTCCACAAGGAGGTACTGTGCGGGGTAGTGATGGGGACGAAATAGCAAGATACAATGCCACACGATTTACTCAAGGGCCCGCTTTTGCTCAGTGGAGCGGATCGGGGCAACCGCTGGTGAAACGTTTTTCTTCCCGTGCGCAAAACAATGAGGGAGCCGCAGCAAACCTTGTTCAGTGGTTGCGAAAATCTCAGAGAGGCTTGATTGTGGTAGGGCAAATTCCACCTTCGCAACAAGAGGATGTCTTTCCCCTCTTGGATCAATTGGCTCAAGCAGCAGGGCTGCCGATTGTAGCAACTTCCTCGTCGCTGCGATTCACAAGTCCTGCTGTCGTCTGGTTTGCTGAACATTTGTTAGCGTGCCCCGAAGTTCGAGACACGTTGCAACCGGATTTCATCGTACAGATCGGTGCTCCTTTGCTCTCCACTGCCATCACTCCATTCTTGAAACAAGCCCCACAGCACGTCCTTCTACAGCCGAATTCTCGGCGAGTGGATCCGGAATATTCGGTTACACATAGTATTTCCACTCCGAATCTAGCCTCCTTCCTGGAGACGCTGCTGAGTCGGATATCCGAGATTCCCAAGGGCAGTATCAACAGTGCATTGACGATGCTTGTTCCTGAGTCGGACACTGGCGCCCGTGGTCAAACAGTTTTGCTCCAGCAGTCTCTCGATCGTCTAACGGAACCGCAAATTATCCTAGCGTTGACACAGTGCAATCCTCAGCAGGCTTTGTTTTTGTCGAATAGTATGCCCATAAGGGATGCTGAGTCCTTTTGTACCCTTATAGCGTTACAAATGCATCCGTTCCCATGACCATTACGGGCTCCAACCGTGGAGTGAGTGGTATTGATGGCATCGTGGCTACCGCACAAGGGTTTACCTTGGCTACGGATCAGCCGACTCAGTTGATAATAGGTGATGTCAGTGCCCTGCATGATCTGAACTCATTGGCGTTTTCGTCGGCGCTCAAACTTTCGACGTTGATCGTGAACAACAATGGCGGTGCTATTTTCTCTTTTCTACCGGTATCTCAACACGACGTGTCATTTGAAGAATTTTCAGTACTCCTACACAGCACGTAAACTGGGAACTTGTGGCGAAGGGTTTGGGAACAAGATACAAGAAAGTAGCTACATACAATGCATTATTGGACCACTGGAGTCAGCAAGCGTCGAATACACTGGTCGAAGCCGTGGTAACCACACGAGAGGAGAATGTGCAACTACATCGAGACTTGACAAAGCAAATTCA
>BROJ01000370.1:0-13630 GCA_026008555.1 Fistulifera pelliculosa
AGGCCATTTGGCACCCGGTGGCTCTAGTATCGTCTTTGAGAACAGCCAGAAATACTTTGAGTGGTACAACACGGAGTTCTGTCCGGATGCTGGAATTGATACCAAGACTGCCCCGACTATCGGTATCATCCTTCAAAAGTCTCACATTAACACGAAAGATGACACCCACTACGTTTCTCTCATTTCAGAACTCGAGAGCCGCGGATCTCGTGTCGTTGCTATCTACTCGGGAGGCCTTGACTTCTCCGGCCCCGTCGAGGAGTACTTTTATGACGCTAGTGGAAAGCCCATTGTCGACACTGTGATCAACTTGACTGGTTTTGCTCTGGTCGGAGGACCGGCGTCGCAGGATCACAAGAAGGCCGCCAGTGTATTGAAGAGACTCAACCGTCCTTACATGTGCGCTGTGCCGCTTGTCTTCCAGTCGTTCGAGGAATGGCAATCGTCCGAGTTGGGATTACATCCCATCCAAGTCGCTTTGCAAGTGTCTCTTCCGGAAATTGATGGAGCCATTGAACCCATTATCTTTGCTGGACGTGAAGGTGCTACTGGTCGCAGTGTTCCTCTCGCGGACCGCGTCAACCTTTGGCCGATCGTGCCCTCAAGTGGGCCAACCTTCGTATCAAGCCCTGCTGCGGAGAAGAAGATTGCCGTTACTATCTTCTCTTTCCCACCTGACAAGGGTAATGTTGGAACTGCCGCTTATTTGGATGTGTTTGATTCCATCAAGGCTGTTCTCGGTGAATTGAAGAACCAGGGATACGACATTGGTGATGCTCCCAAGACCAAGGAAGAAATCATGGAGGCTGTCTTGAACGACCCCGAGGCTCGCATCTCTTCCCCGAGCTCAACGTGGCGTACCGCATGAGCACGGAAGAGTACTACGAACTCACTCCGTATGCCCGAGACTTGGAAGAGAACTGGGGACCCGCACCGGGAAATCTCAACTCGGACGGACAGAACTTGGTTGTTTACGGAAAGCAATTCGGTAATGTGTTCATTGGTGTCCAGCCTTCGTTCGGATACGAAGGTGACCCAATGCGTCTGCTCTTTGCCAAGTCGGCCAGTCCCCACCACGGTTTTGCTGCCTACTACACCTACTTGGAGAAGATTTTCAAGGCCGATGCTGTCTTGCATTTCGGAACTCACGGTAGTTTGGAATTCATGCCTGGAAAGCAGGTTGGTATGTCCGGCACTTGCTATCCGGACCGCTTGATCAGCTCGTTGCCCTCTGCCTACCTTTACGCTGCCAACAACCCGTCCGAGGCGACCATTGCCAAGCGTCGTTCCTACTCTGCCACTGTCTCTTACTTGACGCCTCCTGCGGAGAACGCCGGTTTGTACAAGGGACTCAAGGAGTTGAAGGAATTGATCTCGTCGTACCAGGGATTGCGCGAGAACGAAGGTCGCGGACCTGCGATTGTCAACTCCATTGTCTCGACTGCCTACACTTGCAACTTGGACAAGGATGTCGAGCTCCCCAACTTGGAGACTTATGATTCCGCCAAGGACACTCCCGAGAACCGCGACAACATTGTCGGTGCCGTCTACTCGCAAATCATGCAGATTGAAAGCCGTCTCCTTCCTTGCGGATTGCACACTGTCGGTGTACCTCCTACTGCGGAAGAAGCCATTGCCACCTTGGTCAACATTGCTCAGTTGGACCGCCCAGAGGACAAGATCGAGAGTTTGCCTCGCGCCATTGCCGCGTCCATCGGACGTGATATCAACGACATCTACCGTGGTAACAACAACGGTGTCTTGGATGATGTTGAGCTCAACGCTAAGATTGTCGATGCCAGTCGTGCCGCAGTCCGAGCTTTGGTGATGCAATCGACCGACTCTAGCGGACGTGTGAAGGAGGTCAAGTCTGTCTTCGATGACCTCAGTGGTTTCTTCGGCAAGCTTACTGGCGCCAAGAAGCCTCACACACAAGCTATTATCAGCGCTGGCTTCCCCAGATTGACGAAAGCCGTCTTGAGAACTTGATGGGATATTTGGAGTTCTGCTTGAAGCAGATTGTTGCCAACAACGAGCTTGGCGGAATCATGGAACTCCTCAACGGTGATTTCCTCATGCCTGCTCCGGGTGGTGATCCTATCCGCAACCCCGATGTGCTCCCCACAGGACGTAACATGCACGCTCTTGACCCTCTTCCATTCCAACCAAGGCTGCCGTCGATGTTTCAGAAATGGTCGTCAACAAGTTGCTCGAACGCCTCAAGCAAGACAACGGAGGTGCTTACCCGAGAGCATTGCCTTCACTTTGTGGGGAACTGATAACATCAAGACCTACGGAGAATCGTTGGCCCAGGTGCTTGCCCTTGTTGGTGTGCGACCTGTTGCCGACTCTCTGGGACGTGTCAACAAGGTCGAACTTATCCCGCTCGAAGAGCTTGGTCGCCCCGAATTGACGTGGTCGTCTCCTGCTCTGGTGTCTTTCGTGACTTGTTCATCAACCAGATGAACTTGATGGACCGTGGTATCAAGATGGCCGCCGAAGCTGACGAGCCGCTCGAGATGAACTTTGTGCGCAAACACGCCATTGACCAGGCCAAGGAGCTCGGTGTTTCTCTCCGTGACGCAGCCTGCCGTGTCTTCTCCAACTCGGCTGGATCATACAGTGCCAACGTCGGTCTTGCCATTGAGAACGGTGGATGGGAAAGCGAGAACCAATTGCAAGAACAATTCTTGACTCGTAAGGGATTCGCTTTCAACGCCGACAAGCCCGGCATGATGGAACAACAAGCCGAACTCTTCAAGACTGCACTGAAGACTGTGGACTGCACCTTCCAGAACCTCGACTCGTCTGAGATTTCCATCACCGATGTGTCTCACTACTACGACTCGGACCCCACCAAGGTCGTTCAGGGACTTCGTGACGACAAGAAGAAACCCATGTCTTTGATGGCCGACACCACCACTGCCAACGCTCAAGTCCGAACTTTGGCCGAGACTGTCCGTTTGGATGCCCGAACCAAGTTGTTGAACCCCAAGTTCTACGAAGGTATGCTTTCCACTGGTTACGAAGGTGTCCGTGAAATTCAGAAGCGTCTCCGAAACACCATGGGTTGGTCCGCGACCGCCGGTGAAGTCGACAACTTTGTCTTTGAAGACGCCAACTCTGTCTTCATTGAAGATCGCGAGATGCAACAGCGTCTTTTGGACACAAACCCCAACGCCTTCCGCGACATGGTGACTACATTCTTGGAAGCCAACGGACGTGGATACTGGGAAACCTCGGAAGAGAACATTGAGCGTCTTCAGGAACTGTATGCGGAAGTGGAAGACCGTATTGAGGGTGTATAAATTTGTCCCTGTAACGCCTATTAATTAGAGCTAATCTATACATATTACATTCAAAATTCTATTCTCTAATATTGGTAGTAGCTGTTTCGTTTTATCTCAAAAGAGAAACGGAATCAGAGCATGCCGTCGCAATTGAACATAACCTGGACTATTTTGGCAATACCAGTCATGCGTTCGATGTGCCGTGACGGACAAGTTCAAGACGACAAAGAGTAGCACAAGCAACATGCGCCCACTGTTATTATGCCTGTCCAGCTGAATCAAGATTGCGAAGCAAACATAGAGTATAATCTCTGCCAAATAATGAGGACATGAAATGAATTGAAACCATCCTCCCGTTGGAATCCGATACTTATGTTGAGTTTCTTTGTTGTTGGCTGTTGCTCGCAAATCAGCCAATAAAACATGATGTCGATGTTGATGATATTGCGCCCAGAGTCCCACCAGGAATGTGAAATATTCGAAGACGAACGATTGCTTTATGTCTTTGGTGTTTTGTGCAGTAGATTGATTCATCGCATTTGATACGAAAGCCAAGGGCAACCAAATATAATGCGCCATTCCTGCGAAATACCCCATGATATGCATTCGACTCGTCGATCTCCACTGATGAACGTACATGCATTCGTTGTGTCGTCTGATGAGATGAATCCAGAGTAGGGTGAGTGAAATATCAGACCCCATTCGATGAGATCGTAATGAAAAGCCCAGCAACAGAAACTGAGCGACAGGAGACCCATGATATAAAAATGGGTGAAATACGACTTTGGGACGTCCCATTCTTTGACAAAGGAATATAGAGTAACAATACGCAAAGAATGTCGCTGTTTAGTGTTGCTTTTGTCATCATCCACAGCACCCACAACGAAGGATCGTGTTTTTCCGTGTAAACTAAAATGCCGAAACAAGGGCAAACCAACGGAAAGTAGAGTAGCGCAGATCAAACCACAGTAAAGAAATACAAATGAGTGATATAGAAGGAACAGAATCCATTCGAAAGCATGAAGTTCCGTCGTTATTGTAAATACTTTCGTTCTCCTTCATTGTCATTACGGAGTTTTATTTGTTGTCGGAAGAAACATTTGTGAGCACTTTTTTCTTGCTCAGCGAAAGCTCCAAATGGCAGCGTCTGTCTGTCAGCTGTATCGTATCTGCCTGTCCGCCGCTCGAGTTATTGTTGCCTCCCAAAACAGTCGCGCATTGTCAATTCTTCCGTTTTGACGATGATGATTCAATCATTCATTCATTCATTCATTACTGTATTCAATTGTCTCTCTAAAGAATCAATCGTCTCAAACGACAACTCTCATTCCTTACAACTAATTCACAATGCATCGCTTTCTACTCACTCGAACAACAGCAAGAACGACCGGCCGCTACTTCTCCTGGTCCGTTCCTCAACGAAAACTCTTGCGAGCAGCACTGCAAAA
This sequence comes from Fistulifera pelliculosa, assembly GCA_026008555.1. NCBI lineage: Eukaryota > Bacillariophyta > Bacillariophyceae > Naviculales > Stauroneidaceae > Fistulifera > Fistulifera pelliculosa. The sequence goes on from BROJ01000370.1 coordinate 4,739, forward strand.
GTCCCCGAATACGGTTGGACGCAAGATGCTGTTGCTGCCGCTGTTCAACACAACAACAATACGATTTCCATAGCAACGACGGGTCTTGTACAAGCTCCTTATGATCTCATTTCCTATTGTATGGACGATTGGAATGATCAATTGCGTCAAATACTCTTGCAGCGTATCAATGATTCTGATAGCATTACAGACCATCAGTCGTGGCATTCGTTAACGCTACTGGAGCGTCTTCAAATTGCCTTTCAAATACGATTGCAATTGCAACAAGAATTTGTACAAGCGAATCGGTGGCATGAAGCCATGGCCATTGGTGCACGACCGGAACATGTGTACACGACGTCGGAGAAATTGCAAACCATGGTCGAAACTGTATGTTCTTTGTGTCAAGATGAACACAACAGCAATACACAACTCAACCGACTGGAACAATTCAGTTTAGGGGCTGTCTATGTGGCTGCTGAACTGCATCTCGTATCGAGAGATAGTTCGGGTGATGATTCGGAAACATGGGAATTTTTGCAGCAACAACTGCTTCAGTGGGATCGTTTGAGGAATGCAACGTCACCGTTAGGGGCTCTGCCAGAATCAGCGGCTACAGCGGCCTATGTCTCTTCTACATTGGCGAGTTCCTTGACCAGTGGATTGGCTAGTTTGCTGTTTCCTTCGTCCTCCATGAAATAATACCAGTTTGAAGTAAACTTGAAAATTATAAGTAGTTAATTTGCAAACACACTCGAAAACGAATACATCATCAAGCTATTCGTTGGTCTAATAGATCCCACTATCATCATGTGGACTCGAGATTCCGACGCGCTTGCGCCATTAGCGCGTTGTGGCTTGTTGTGTGGGTGCATGAGCCCCAGTCCGGGTATGTAACCATATTGAAACATCCAAGGCTGGATCTTGGGAGTACTCGGAGTTGATCGATTGGATTCACTAAAATCAAAATCTATGTCCTCCAACAACTTTTCGCGATCCCTTTGCAACCGTCCTCGTCGCTCGGCGCGTCGTTGATTCAATACCCATTGCGCCAAGATCTCGTTTTACCAGTCTGTTGCTTGCCAGACCGAGTCACTTTACAATGCCCGTACTGTTCTTTGAATGCAATCAGTTCCTTGTAACGTTCCACCACTTCTTGTCTTGATCGTCACTGATTGCTGGTGTAAAAATAAAACCAATATCGTCAAGCAGTTTCTTTCGATCGGCTTGTAGTTTACCAGCTTGATGATCGTATTCGTTGATTCTTTACCCAACTTTTCAAACTAATATCCTCATGCGAAAAGGGGATGCGACAGTGCCCATGGATCTTTTGAATTGCAGCAGGTCGTTGTAATGCTCCATCCAAACCGGACTAATCCAAACAAAATTAATTTGGTCCAAAATTGCTTTCGTTCGATTGTCAATTTTCCGTCTCGATGACGCCGTCTCTGATCGCGCATCCAGTCCCCAAAGCTTTCCCTCCATTGGCGTCAATGACACGAAAATGAGAGTTTTGTTTGTGAAACGTCTTGAGTTCTTCAAAGCGCTCCAACCGCTTCTTGTGCAACATGCTCTCCTCGCGCTTCTTTTGTAGCTCGGCAGCTTTCGCCTCTGGATTAAATCCTTCTTCTTGCAACATAGCTTGCTTTATCGCCAACTCTTCGGGTGTCAATTTGGAATCCTTGGTCTTTTTATTTTTTACGCAATCGTTTATTCTCCCGTTCCTCCGGTGTCTTGCGCCAAACAAAGCCAATCTCATCGAGCAATTGTTTCCTCTCTGTACTCATTTTGATCCGCTCGCATAATTCCGCACCCAACTCCCCAGTCTTTGATTTTCACGCGAGTTGGTGGGAAGCTTGCAATGTCCGTGTTTCTCCTTAAATTGCAATAATTCCATGTATTTCTCCATCCAAATCGGATCACTCCACACAAAATCAATGTCATCTAATAGTTGCTTCCGATCCGCACGCAAGGTCCCGAGTCGCTGCAAACGCCGTTGATCTCGTATCCAATCACTAAGGTTTGCCCTCTGTTCGTGACTGGAACATTGAAATGGCCGTGTTGTTCGTATTGAACGACGTATCGAGCCATCCATCGTATATCGCGAATGTCTTCTTTGACGCGTTCGTTTTGTCTTGTTGTGCAGCAGCTGTAGATGACTCATTGTTCTCTTCGAATGCAGGTATTTCTTTGGTCGGAGGAAAAAAAAGAGTCCAGATGGTGTTCTGCGCTTGTGTAGAGTCGCATTGTTGTTGTTCTTGCTCTGTCGTAGAGACGGGGTCGATTTCAGAAGCCATTTGGCTTATTTATGTGGGAAGCAAAGAGAATAGGCTTTAATTATATAATTACTCCATCGGAATAGTAAACCTATCGCTTTCAGTGATTGAGAACGCCGCCACATTATTTGTTGTTGTCGTTCTCTGCTCCAAAAGTCTTTTCAAGCCGGCAAATAAATTACCGGAAATGAGTAAGGTTAGAGATTGGAGTATAAAATTCGCCGTATGACAGTACCAGGTACCTGCGGTAATCAAAAATCAGAATCAACATCTTATCATTCATCATCAACCCTCAAAGAGATTTGTTCGTAGTGGCGACATTTCCTCTAAAGAACTTTTGTGTCGAAAAAAGATCACTTTGCAATGAACTCGGACAGCAAGCACGAGAAGACGACCGCAAGCGCGGCGGTCTCTGAGGAGAGAGTCGACGAACCATGGCTCGTCGATGTCATTTTTACCAGGAAAAGAACGACTCTCCTACAACACTTTGCTGCGAGGGAGAGAATCCTGGCTTGAACAAAGCGCAATGCTTTTCTGTAAGCCAGAACAGTGGAACGATGTTCACGCTGCCGGGTGGTCTGGTACTGCAGTGCGGAATGCAAGGAAAGCACGTGCAGGAGGACGCCGAAAGATGCAATGAAATTGCAGAAAAGAGAATCTCTCGAGCAAACGATTACTTTGCTTCAAGATTCAGATGTTTTATCGGACGACCATCGGGTTGTGGAACGGTATCGTGAGGCGAATGATGACGATTTGCCCGAAGAGGTTGAAGAGTATCTAGACGCTTGTTCCGATTTGGCGGAAGTCTATTGGGAAGAAGCCTACGTGTGAGATCAAAGAAGTCTGGGAGGAGGCACTTCATCACAGCTTGAAAACCATCAAAGTGAACGCGGACTGGAACTCAGCGGCCCATATTCGCATTCCACTCATTCTTCTATACCTCAATCGAGATGACGAAGCCTATGCTTTTATCCGATATTGGCTCAAGGTTGGAATGTTCAGCAAAAGTCGGCCCTACCCCACCGAACCCAGCTGTCGTTATCTGGATATCTTCCAGGAAGTAATCAACACCGAGGAGCGAGACATTTATTTGCCATGTTTGATAGCGCTCGCAATCATCAAAATGCGTATTATTGTATCTCATGATTCCATTTCGGAAACGAATGGGAAACAAACTGACGAACGTCGATCCGTCGCGGAAGAGAGCCTGGTGGATATTGATATCGCTAGCCAACGCCGACAACTCTATAGACTTTTCACGAAATGGAGATCGAGAAAGCACACAACGAGCGTTGGGAAGAGCCGTCGATGACTGCTGCTTTGCGTCATTGCCATGCATTCTCCGAAATGCTCGAAATGGTTGACAGTTTTGTTTTGGATGAATTATTGGAACACCTGTACGAATGTCCCCAGAAACTGAAGGTCGCTCTCGAGAGCAGCTTGCGTTGCTTTTATCGAGTTCCTGGAGCTGCCTACATGCTGAAGAGTTATTTATAACACAGAATTGCTGGTGTCACCGGTCACCGGCCATCCTGTTGAAGAAAGAAAGTATAGATGGAGAGCCGCAAATATTAATGTGAGAGTGACCTTTAATGAAATGAGACTATTTCTTTGACGAAGGCAGAAAGACTGATATGTTGAAATTTGCTAGTTTCAAAAGCACGCAGTAGGTTGGACAAGTACCAAGATAGGACTAACGTTTCTGTTTTCGTCCCTCTTTCCGTGAGCTATCTTGGAACAACTCCCAGCTTATAGCTAGGTGCTCCGATGACGAGCAGTCACAATCAGTGCCCTTTCTTTGACACTTAACCCAGTGCCGGTGCGTGGATTACCGGTACTCACCTTCCACGGACGCGAGCACGTACAATTTTTTTTCAGAATCCGAACTCCAAACCATTACTCCGTATTATTTTTAGTTTATCATCCTCGTGAAGCGTTTGTTAGCAGTGGTGACCGTCGTTTCTTTGTGAATAAGTCGGAAAAGAAATTGTAGCGGAAGTTTTTTCGCACAACAAGTGCAATGAACTCGGACAGCAAGGACGAGAAGACGGCTGCTGACGCGTCGGGCCCTCAGGAGGAAAATCGACGAACGCTAGCTTGCCGAAGTCATTTTTTAAAAAAGAAATTACTTTACAACACCTTGCTACGAGGGGAAGGATCCCGGATTGATCGAGGAGCCATGCTGCGTTTGCTGTGACGAAAAAGAGGATGATCCAACGAGGAAACACATCAGATATTTGGAACGGTGTTCACGCTGCTGCCTAGCCTGGTACTGCAGCACGGAATGCCCGAAAAAACACTTGCAAGAGGACGCCGATAGATGTAACTTATTTGCACAATATAGAGAAGTCTTAGAACAGACAACTGTTGCGCTTAAGAATTCAGATGTTCTATCGGACGACTATCAAGTCGTCGAACGGTACCTTATTGAACATGGAGAAGAGTTGTCGGATGAGGTAAACGGATATATGTCAGCTCTTTCTGATCTTGCAGAAAATTATTGGGATGAAGCCTATTTATGGGAGAATAAATTTTTTTGGGAAAACCCCGGTTTCACAGTTTGAAACTTATGAAAGTCGAGGTGGACTATTCCATTCATTCTCCTATACCTTAATCGAAATGACGAAGCCTAAGCTTTTATCCGTTTTTGGTTTAAAGAGGGACCTACAGTCTGTCTCGACCCTATCCCGTCGAGCCGTTGCTATTTTGATCTCTTCGTGGAGAGCATCGACACGGAGGAGCGAAAAGTTATGTGCCCGATCTAGTAGCGCTCGCTATCATCAGGATGCGTATCATTCCAACTCATGATGCTATTTTGCTCCGTCGATCTCGCTTTTGAGCAGACAGGCGGGAAACGGATTCAAGAAGTACGATCCGCTGTGGAACAAATGCTGATGGATAGCGAGATCAACATATTAGACCAACGGTGTGCCCCTTGCGTTGGTTGGTATCGCCTACATCCTACTGGTCAGTCCCTATCTTCTCCCGGGTGAGATCGAACAGGAGGAAGATACAATCCTTTTGGGTGCTCGGGTAACTGCTTGGTCTCCAGCTGCTGGACGTACCGTGCAGCGCAGCGGTTTGCGCGACACGGGTGGTATCTACCTGGTCAGCGTCCTTCGTGCCGAAACTGGAAATATTCACCGTGCTGTTTCGAGGGACTTTGTGCTCAACCCTGGTGACACTCTGTACTTCACTGGACTTGTCGAATCTTTCGGTGACTTTTGCGAGGAACATGGTCTTGAAATCCTTACGAGCGATACTTCGGAAGGCGGGCTTCGCAGCACCACTTCCAATGAGTTGAAAGTGATCCAAATCGGTACCACCAAGGAGTCTCTACTTGGTGCCGATGAAGAGGAACGCTTGCGAAGCATTCACCGGATGACGGATCTTATCCGAGGAGAAACGAAGCGGATCCTGACATGCAAGGTGCCCCTCCCGCGATTGTTGTGAGCACGGATGGGGATGTGATCGTTGTTGGTATCAATGCACCCGACCGTCCGGGACTGTTGCTTGACATTTCGAAAGGGTTGTTGAAACTTGGTCTCGAACTCCGCCATACGGAGGCGGCTGTCAACGGAACTCGTTCGTTGTCCATTTGGCGTACCGAAACCATCCAGGCAGACGATTCGCCTTTCCACCAGCTCTACAAAGCGGCATTGGTTGTTGCTCCAAAGTCTCAGCTCAAGGAAGGCGACGTTCTTGTGTTGCAGGCCAAGGAAGGGTCTCCGTTGCTGCTCGAACCTCCAGCAAATTTCTACAAGCCGCTCGGCAAATCCGTTTCGAAGTCGAAGTCACTATTTGGACGTGTTAGTGGTGCTGCTTTTGACGAAGACGACCTTGAGCTTGCCGACGGTGTGGAAGCCGCATGGAAAGACTTGCAAGTAGTGACGCCGCAAGCGGAAGAGTCGCTTGAATTCCTGACAGCAATGGTGGTTGCTGACAAATCCGGTCTCGTCGGAAAATCCGCCAACGAACATGGCATCACGAGACTACCCGATGTTTATCTAGTGACCATTGATCGCCCTACTCCTGCAGGTACCAGCAACAAGTTGACGATTCAAGGTGGCAAGGCCAATGTAGACAAGGCCTTGTCTCAGTTCGAGAAAAGCGACCAGCATCCATCTTCAATCGCTATTACTCAAGAAGACCCACTTCAAGAAGGTGATATCCTTTGGTTCAGTGGAAGCGCATCGGCGCTTGGTGATTTGCGCAAGATTCCCGGATTGCGTTCGTACGAAAGTGAGGAAGTCGGCAAAATCGAGGATACGATCTTCGATCGTCGCTTGGTGCAGGCCGTTGTCGCTCGGAATGGCTCCTTGGTGGGCCACACTGTCAAGGAAGCGCGCTTCCGCTCGCGCTATGGAGCAGCCGTCATTGCAGTCCACCGCGAAGGCAAACGTGTCCATGATCATCCGGGTCAGATCAAGTTGCACGCAGGGGATGTGTTGTTGCTCGAAGCCGGTCCGTCGTTCCTCTCCAGGAGTGCTGAACACGATAGGTCGTTCGCGTTGCTGGTCGAGGTTGAAGATTCGGCTCCTCCCGTCTCAGTTTGATTATTCCGGTCGTGCTGATTACCTTGGCGATGTTGGCACTCGCCACCGCCGATGTCCTCGAATTGGTTATTGGTGGGCTTCTTGCTTCCTTTGCAATGGTGGCGATCGGAAGCATGTCCGAACAGGAAGCACGGGACTCGATCCACTGGGATATCTACGTGATCATTGGTTCGGCATTCGGCATTGGTACTGGGTTGACAAATTCTGGTCTTGCGGATATCTTGGCCAACCTTTTGTCGACGTTGGAGAAGCGATGGGCCTTGGTGACGCAGGATTGATCGGGGCAGTCATGTTTGCGACCAATTTGATCAGTGCTGTGTTGACAAATAACGCAGCTGCTGCTTTGGTGTTCCCCATTGCCATGGGTGTTGCGGATAGCGCTGGTGTTGACAAGAAGTTGATGGGTTTTGGTATCATGTTGGCCGCGTCCGACTACATGACGCCTTACGGATACCAGACGAACTTGTTGGTGTACGGACCTGGAGGATACTCGTTCTTTGACTTTACGAAATTTGGTACTTCTTTTGCAACTCGTGCTGTGGATCCTTGGTGTTGTGTTCTTGACCGTCTTGGACTGGTACATCAGCTGGATTGCGAGTGCCGTCTTACTTGCCGCAGCCATTGCTTTTCGACTATTGGGAGATTCGCCTCGCAAACCGGTCGTCAAAGCTTGAAATTGATGTGGATGATTCGCGTAGTTGAGACGGAGTATTGTTTGACCAAATGATGATGAGCAAGTCGTATACTAGTAGGTCTATTAAAGAATAACGAGAAATGAACCATCACTTTATTTTGAATGAGGAGGTCTATTTATCAGCGAGATTTCATCGGCGCACGCTTTTTTCCTTGATGACGACGTAAGAGAGCCCAATGTGCAAATGGGCGCTAATCTGGCGAATCGACGCTCTTCTTATTAAAGATCCTTATTTCGTTACTTTGATATATTTGTTGCTTACATTCGATGTCGATGGAGCAATGAAACAAAAGCAGAGTGTCGATATTTCATCAAGATACCCTTCGCGAGGTTTTAGGAAAAATTAATTGGAGAATAGAAAACTGGGAGACGCGGAAAAACAAAAAAGGCGCATGTGGGAGAACGATAATTGGAAACCGCGCTCTTTGACGTCTGACCATCGCTCGCCCGGCCCGTTGCCCAAATAATCGAGGATCCAGTAAATCTTTCAAAAAAAAAAAAAAAAAAGCTCACTCGTAGCGATCATTGCATCAAACACACCTTCGCATATCAGAATACAAACCCTTGTTGACCTATAAGATTTTTAAAATAACGAGCCGACACAGATCCACAATGCAAGCGGACAGCAATGAGGACGGTACAGCCGAGAAAACCAGCAATTTCGAGATACATTCCGACCCATTCTATGAGAAATGGACCCTTGAAAGTGCCTTGCTATGAGGGAAAAGATCGCCATTTGAAAGAAGAGCCGTATAGTTTTGCTTGTTATCAGCCCGATGATCTATCAATCGTTTCAGGGCTGAAACGCTGCTCACGCTGCAAGGTGGCCTGGTACTGTATTACGAACTGCCAAAAGCGGACACTATCACCGCGACTTGTGCAGGCAAATCGAGGAAGATATAATTTGTGAAGAACGGGAGGCAATTCCGCTTCGATCTAGACATCGATGAAATTCTTTTACGGCATCAACGGTCGCAAGAAGGAGACTGGCTTTACCCAGTTGAGCCCAACTGTCGTTACCTTGACATTTATGAAGAGTGCCCTGAACTCGATGAACAAGATTTGACAGGGCCCTATCTCTTTGCGCTCCCTATCATCAAATTACGACTTGATGCGTATCAGACCGCTAAAATGGGATCCGTCAAGTTTGCATTCACTAACAAACTGTACGCGAATTCAACAAGTCCAAGAGGTTGTGCAAGATATGCTCCGTGGCAGCGTTGATTTGGATAGCCAGTGGAAACAGCTCGAACGGCTTCTCGGTGCAATTCCTGGTTCCATGCTTTCTCGTATGGATGAACTGGAGAAGGATTCGGAAATGAAACAATCGTCGGATATGGATTGTTATACCTAGTGTCGTCCTTCCCGATCAATCTTACACTGTTGA